>AWOL01S0039157.1:102889-142877 GCA_000715115.1 Nicotiana otophora | reverse complement strand
CATACTACTCTTCTACCAATGTGGGACAATACTACACTATATACATGCTGTAAACTAACAGAGCTTAGTTCACTAAGCTAAGATCCTATAGTGTAAATCACATCTGTGCAGGAAGATACATCCATAAGAAGAAACTACTGAAAGATGCGTACTTTGAGAAAATCAAGACATAGTTATCTATCTCGACATTTGATTGATTGATAAATTTTCAGGCTTCATTCCAGACCAGATGCTTGATTTTTACCTCCTTCCTTGTAACATATGAAAAGGACTTCTGACCAACAGAGACCAACATGATAATGGACAGATGTTTACATATTCAGAGTGTTCTTGCACACCTCACTAGCATCTATGCACAAAAAGTTATCAGAATAAAATCCATTCTTGTAGACACTCATGTTGGAAATGCCCAATTTCATTTCTATCTTTTTCTTACTCTGCATAAAGCAGTAGGATATGTGCCATTCGAGAAGCTGTAATTGGATAGAGGATACTTTAAAGCAACATGAAAGACTATGACGGGTCTAAAAGCAGACTTTTCAGGAAAAGAGAGTGATCATGCTATGTGCTATCAGACTTCCCTAATACCACAAAATTGCTGTCAGAAAAGGCTGAAAAAATGAGCCACACTCTGGATAGAGAGATGAACCAATTATATACCTTTAAGTTTCTGATTTGATGAGGGCATCCAGCAGGAATCAAAACAGCTTCACCTAATTTTTGAACAAAAGTCCATGGTTCAATGCCTGCAAAAGGAAAGTATGAGAGCACAACAATTGCAAGGCTGCAGTCTTAGAAACTGCTAATGTGCCGTGCAAAGAAATGGCAAACGAATAAGAGAATAACATGACCGTATTCTTCCTTTAGTCTCCTTTTATGCTCTGTGCTCAAGTAGAAAGTTTCATCATGAATGGGATGAACAACCTGCAATGGAACAATAAGAATAAGACAGGTATCTAAATTCAAACTGAGATATGGTAGAACAAATTCATTTATCTCTTCATAAAGGGAGGACAGGAAAAACTATAGCACGACTCAATCACTATACAAGGATTTTTCGACAAGCATTCTAAGCAGAACACACAGCAAAAAACAGTGTATGGCAAGGACCATCAATCTATTCTCACTACCTTCCAGGAGAATGTTTAAAACCTAAGACACATCGAGGACAAGGATTTTAACATGTTCTCCACTCCACCAACAAAGCTTTCTGACAAACACCATCCAGATTTATATGGTGTAGTTGACCTAGTACTGGAGAAAAAAGAAGGGGTTGAATGAGCAATTCTAACTTTAGAGATCTCCCACCAAGTTCCCCTTTAAAGCTCTGTCAAGGTCTTATGTGTTCAATGTAGAAGTGAAGTTCTTCAAGGTGATAATGCCACTTACGAAAAAAATCTTTTCGGATTAATCAATTAGGACATTAGGTCAAATATATAGGAGTTTGATGCAATATCAAATTTCAATTGAAACTTTCACTAGCTAAGAGATGTATTTCCTGAACCATAAAATATAAGGAACCAACAACATAGCTAACATCTATCGACAGAATTGAAGACCTATAATGTAAAATAAATGTTTTCACACTAAACTTCGAAGTGATTATAATGACAATTACCAATATCTTAACATCACACGATTAGTCTACAACAAATACAATGACAATCACCTGAACCAAAATATCAGGCCATTACTCCATAGTAATTATGGTGACCATCACCACATAGCAAAATGTCCGACCATCAGTCAATAGCTCTCCATAATAACAAATGATTGCTCGTTAAACCCAAATTTTAAATTGGCAATTCCACATAATAAAGAAGCGAAACATAAAGGTCAAAATAACGTTAGCGATTGGTAGAGAGAATCTTTAGCGATGAGCAACAAGGTAGAGCTTCTTAACTTTAACTGCTTATTGATTTAAGTAAAAGATGATCATCATAAACAGACTCAAAATATAACTCAGCCTATGGAGATTCAAGCCAAGAGAGAGGAACAACAAATGACAATGTGCACTTATAGTCAGGGGGAGGCAGCACATGGATAAAGATAAATTATTTTAGGAACTTCAAAACGACAAGTAAATGAAAGTTGCTCACTTATCTTTACCTGCGGCAATGGTGAGCCATATATGTGCCGAAATTCACTAAAGTGCTTCCTGAGATATTCCTCCAGTTCAGGAATATCTTTCCTCCTAAAGACATCCCATAGAGCACCACCATCTGCGTCTTCTCTATTTTGAAATTGGTCTGCCTCTCCAATTGTTTCACAATCTGCTTCTAGACCTTGCTGGCTATACTTCTTTTTCTCAGCTTTATTACTTTTCTCCACTTCCAAACCATCACAGTTCTGCTTCTCCTGAGAAAAGTTCAGCTCATTCAAGACAGTTTTTCCATTTACACTAGGGACCCAATCCTTAATCCTCCCATGAGTCCTGTAAGCATCAGTTGCAAATTCCTTCTGATCCTGCGCTTTGTGCTTCTGTTTCAGGTTCTCTATGGCCGAGAGTTGATCAGCTGTTAGGACGGCAGCTTGAGCGTGCATCAACAAAAACACCTAAAAGATAATTTCAAGAAAACATAAGACCTCGAGCAGGAACATGGGTAGCCTTATCGTATGTTTCTCAATGTCACTTGTCAAAATGCCCCAAAAATGTTTGTGTGCATGTTAATATTTCAGAAACCTCCAGATTTCTACAGTACCAGCAGCATGTCACCAGGAGCCAGACATACCGTATCAGACACATAATAGTGCAGCTTGGTGACTGAGTCTCCGCGTCCAAGCTCCTTAGAAAAACCATAAGCAATGTATGCCTTAGGCCCCAAATCTGGCTTCAAACAATTATCAGGAAGTTTTAGAGCAAGATTGAGATAGCCATGTTGAGGATGTGTATACTCCTTAAAAGGTAAACAGCTACAAAATTCTGCACCATGACGCGGCAGCCGCTCATCAAATAGACCTGATGGTGGCCAGTCAGTCAACTTTAAGAGTTGAGGCCACCCACAACTGTCAAAGCGACCCTCCATGTATCCTTTGAAAAACTGGTGAATATTTATCTCCAGCTGCATGGTATCCAGGATCAAGTAATTTAAGATAACATGGAGAATATAATTTACCAGAATCTAGGCCTCAATTATTTCCACCTATCACAAACCATATTTACACAAACTCAAATAGTCAAATTCTTAATTACATGACTTAGAATTTGTAAATGAGACACTGCACTTGAGCTAAAACAGACTTAACAGAAAGCAATATGTCAAGAAACAGGATTAACTACTATGCAAAGTAATTTAGATGATTTGTAAGAGTGGTGATGATTTATATCATTAATTTTTTTAAAATGGTGGTGCAGTGCCAACGCGCGCACCTCGACTATTTCACTGAGTACCAACTACCTCCCGTCAGCACAGATACCGGGTGACTTTGTCCACCAAGGCTTAGGCACATGGGAAGAAATCACCTAGTATTTTTGTCTCTACTGAAATTTGAACCCTGGTCTCCAAGGCTTTCACCCAATCCTATTTATAACATTAAGGGTTAATTACACTGAACACCATTAATCTGTGCAATAAGTAAGTCTTCTTGTTTACGTGTTCCTTTAACCCTCAAACTCATCCAGAAGTAACTAGAACGTACAATGAGGTTACATGTAAATGCAGTTGCAGATAGTTCAAGTTTTGGATAAGCATTTTTCTTTTGGGATGAAAGTATTAAAATACTTTCAATCCATTTTGCAACAAATTGTTGATTTGGCCACTTCACTCTCGCATAATGTAATGAACAAGACACACAGCTGACAAATACAACAATGAGATCAAGTTCTGGAACTAGATCAAATACCACTTGCCAAAGAGCAAAAAGAGATCACTTATAAAACTACTCAATAAGATCCCAAGCATGACTTCTGGTCAAACGAAGTTGAAAATTTTAAGCTATAATAGGGTCACGATTGTGTTTTACGAAGACTTTGAACTACAAAACTATGGATAGATTTATACCAGAATGGAGAAACTAGTAAACTTGCATAGTCATGCGGTTATTAGGATAATCAGGCATAGCATAAGGTGCAACAATGTTAGCTTGTGGCTCACAGTTCTAGAATAGATGACTGGATAAACCTTCTTTGTTTATTGACAAACACGCCACATAACCAAACGTTCCCAGCTCAACTCCAATGCATTGTCAAGAAGCTTATTACAATAATTGGTTCCCACAAAAAGGGGTTTCATGAGTAAAAAAAAAAAAAGTACAAAAAGCAAAAAAGAATCATCTATCATAAAAGGAAGCACAAAGGATGCACATCCAAAATGGATGCTTGAAAATCCCACCCTAAATTAGTATCATCAAATGGTCTAAAACCCCTAGCATTGATGTTACAATCATAGCATTGAACTTTGTATCAAGCATTAGATTTTGATCTATTCTGTATATTGATTTGTATTTCAGTTTGCAACCCAGTTATATTGTCATCCACAGAACCACAGATGACGCAAAAGGGACGGAGAGATTCTTCAATATAGTCATGCAACTAGAGCAAAACAATTTTACTAAGATATTTCATTGTCTAGCTAAATTTAGAGCAAGGAAAACTATAAATTGATGCCTCACGAAGTACACTGAGACGGTAAATAGATATTACCAAGACGCACGTAAACAACCCTCCTCCTCCTCCCCGCCCAAAAAGGGTACATAATTTTGCTTAATGTATCATTGTGAGGTATTAAACTGACCTCACACCAATCCAAGGAGTTGATGGTGCTGACATCTAAAAGAAGGGGATGTTTTAAGTTCTTCATCTGGCGACACGCTCGCCACATAACCATGGGCTCCCAGCTTAACCCTGACGCAGTCTCAAGCACATTACTGACGATCACAGGCTCACCTTTCAGCCAATGACACTGGAAATGCTTCAGATCCTCCTTCTGAAGATCTTTAGCTGCTGGACAGAATAAATAATTGTCATCTGAATCTTCACGAGATGCTGCTTTGCGCAATTTACTTTTCTGCATATCAGTTTCATCAACTAACTTTATACATAAGCATGACCCCCGAGGGACTTCAGGCATGTGTTCCAATTCACATCTTTTGGCAATATATTCAGCCTTTGCCAACAACTCAGAGAACGGATACTTTGAATTTGACAGCAGACACTTTAGCTCTAAAATTCCCTTACCACAGCCACCAAAATTCTCCGGTGGACAAGGGATGCTGCCATCTACATTGGATTTCCATTCACCAGCACGACCACCAGAATTCTCTGGCGGAAGCCCTCCATTATCCCTAGGCTCCATTTCATATGCAAACTTGGCATCTCCCACGGGATCATTTTCAACCTTCTTGTTCTGGGAAAATCTACTCCTTGAAGTTCTATTTATAGCTGTCATATCACCATGCAAATAAGCATCCCCTTTGTCTGTGAATTCGATGATGACTTCTTCACCTCCCTTAAGATGACCATCTCTAAGCTCCCGGCAACAAGTAAGGCAAAGATCATACGAACAGCTGGAACAATTTCTGTGAAAATCAACAATGGATGTTTTGCAGTTGTCGCTGCACAAACATTGCTCAATTCGGTTTATTTGGAAATCATGCCAAGAGAATTGATATGGAAAAAAGAGGTTCTTCATATTTACCAGTACACTCGCTCATTCCTATGACACTTTTCCTTCTGCAGCTTTAAATTTGACACTCGTAATCCTGCCCAAGTAAACACGGGAAATTCTAGCTACAATAGGAAACAGATGAAGATGCATGACGCCTTCGGTTTTTCTTGGAAGAAATTGGTATCTCTCTACCACTACATGGAACTATTCTTCCTTATCTAGGAAACAGCAAGTATGTTAAACATACTCTATTTAACATTTCAAATCCTTTTAAACTCAACCCTGTGCAAATAAATGGAAGAGATATAACTATTTTGTTATCTTTACTAGCTGTGCCATTATATATCACCTAGCAGAATCTAAAATGTGTACTAAGGTTTCCCAAATGAGAAGTATACTGCATATCGAATGAAAAATATATATGTTATGGCATCTGATCTTTGAACAAGATTATAGAACCTTGAATCTTAGCTTCAATCTCCATCTCCATCACTTGCTCTGAAATGATTCTTCTCAAGAGAGGCAAAAGTTTTTGCAAGATAAATTTTGAATACTGAACCTTTTCTTCTTCACTTATCTCAAATCGTAAATTCTTCAAAACCTGCAACAAAACTCCGGATAAGCGTGCAGCATGTACTGTTAACTTGTATCTTAATAAAAATGGAAACAACAAAAGAAACCAACCCTTATAGGCCCGTCTAGGCGTAAGCATGCTTTGCAATTACAGATTTGACGACAAACAGGACAAGACTCGGCAAAAGCCTCCTCAGGCATCCCATGGTACCTATTATTAATCATAAAGGGAAAAGGCAGTCATGAGAAACACAAAAAGAAAACTACACAATTCAGAATTGGTGTTGAATATGACAATATGAAGCTTCAAGTTGTTAAAATGCTCTTCATGCTTAGCATCTTATCAATTGTGACAATTGCAATATCTCATCAAGAGACAAAATTGCTCAAATAAGCCACAAGGTGCAGAGTGCTCTTCGCAAGTCTAACTTACATTTAAAATCTCAGTAAGATTACCCATGTAAACGAAAGCCAATAATATATTCCATTTGATTTAATGTCTCTTAGTTTGACTAGGCATGAGGTTTAAGAATGTACAGAAGACTTTTGAATCTTGTGCTCTTAAACTAAAGGTGTGTATAATATACCAAAAATACCCTTTTCTTGTGGTCTTAAGCATATGATATTCGAGTGTCATTAAGGGCACTAATAACTAACTAAATATAGAAATGTGACAGTCTTGCCAAAATAGACCAAAAAGTAAAGTAAGACACTTAAAAACGTAGTGAGGATACAAGGTTTTTGGGTACCATCTGGTCATGCAAGGAACACAATATCGCTTTCTTCTACAGTTGGTGCAACGAACAACCCTCCCTTTGTCATTCCTCTGGCACTGATGACACATATTTGATTCAATCTCATTCCCCTGCCCATGTTTTTGAATGCAAAACGAAGACAATACACCATTAGTACTAAGTTGCAGAGACAGAAATTTATGCAAGGGGATTTTAAAAAATTACTAGAATGTCACACTTGGGACTTGAACCTGTGACACCAAAAGCAAATTTTGAACCCCATATTCCACTATACTAAAATCTTAGGAGATTCAACGGTTTAATTATATATAGCCAGAAAAAATCATTTTTACCCTATTTGCACAGAATACAGTTGGACCCCCTTGGCTCTACATAGCTTCCCCCCTTTTAATACTCATACATAGAGGAATAATAAATTAAATGATCATACCATTAAATGTAACAGTGTAATCTAGTTCTAAGCACTGCCAGTGTAAAATAATTTGTACTATTAGGTCACCTAAAATAAAATTAAAGGTAGCTCTACTTAATAAGCATGGATTTGTAACCTAGAATAAATAGCAAGTAACGTGCTGGAAAAGTATTCATATATATATAACTTAAATTCATAAATTAAATGATCATATTTTCGAATCTAGTAGTAGTATTAAGAAGGTTAATATTTGTACATTTTCATCCTTCCTCTTTCTGTTTCTGATATTTGATTTCAGCATAGAATATCTTCCAGATTCTGATCCTGCTTCTACTGTTTCTTCTCCCTCAAGCTTCTGGCTTTTACACTTTTTTTCACTCCCAATTTTCTCATTTTTACCCCTTCTTTTTCTACCTCTATTTTTGTCTTCTTCATCCCATTCAGCCATTTGCTGATTAATTCCCTTTAATTTCTCCATAGCTATTTTAGTTGACTTCCTTGACCTAATAAACGTCACTTCAGCTGATTCCTCTTTATCAGTGTTAAATTGCTGAGGAACTAACTGTTCAGCGACCTCCATTGAAATAGTAAGAAGAAATTTTGTAAAGGCGAACTAAATTCGAGTAAATTCTATCGTTGCCTTTAGATAAAACATTTACATACAAGGGATATTTATATATACTGTATATATTTTCCCAATTCCAGCTGCTCAGTGTTCCTTTTTGGTAGTGGCCAAGGACTGGACTGACAACCGTACGGTACCTCACGTAACAGAATTGGCAGAGGATTTTTGTTTTTTATTTAGCAATTTTTATTATACACGACAGAGGATTTAAAGAGTAACTACAAGGACATCTATTAGGCCTAATCTCTAAATATGTACTATAACTTTAAATTTAAAAGAAACAAAGAAAGTCTAAACTATAAAATAGTTCAGGTTCGAGCCGTTAAATCAACAATAATCATGGTAGGCTGTCTACATGATTTGGAGGGTGCGATTATTTCACCCTTTGGAAGGTGCGATCATTTTTCGAATCCCGCGCGATTACCAAATATCTTTTGCATCAGGCTGTCCTTTTAAATGACTAAACTGTAAAGGAAAGGAAATATAATACCATAAGGAGTTGCTTGGTTAGATAATCAGTTACTACGTAATTATAATATGGAGATTAAATAATGAAGAAAGTATTTAATTAATATATTTTTATTGGTAGATATTTAGTTCAATTGATTAAAGATAACGAAGGGATATACGAATATAATATAAAATGTATATATTTGATTTACACTAAATAAATTAAAATAAACTCTTATTTTAATTTTAACCAGTAGCCTAAAATTGTATCAGTTCTTCCTTTCTAACAGCCTCCTTGTCCTCAAGGAAGGAATTCTGCACATCTTACTTGTAAGTAAAGCAACATAATTCTCTGAAAAGGATATTTTTGCAAACCCTCCTTTAATGGTGACAAAATATAAAATGTGACCTTAAATCATTCTATTTTTGCAAATCTCCCTCCCAAGGGCCACAGGATGTAAAATCTGAAAGAAAACCATGTGGAACGCATTGGGCTTGGCTGGTATTTGCAACCCAACAAGTTAGCATAGGCTGGAGCTGATGGGCCAATGGAGGTCTTAAAGATAAATGGAAATGATACTAGGTAGTCATTTTTAAGCATGCTATTTAAAATATATCTACAGTTTATAATGTATATAAACTCAAACTCCATGATATCGGGTCCTAAAGTTCGAAAATTGTGTCCACAAGTTCGAATCATTTATCCTGAATTTCAAATTAGCAGCTCATAAATTCAGGACACTAATTTCCAAATTCAGGATACTTAGTTCTGAAGTTTAGGTGAATTGGCTAATCTTTAAATACATTGTAAATTGTAAATATACTTTAAATAACGGGCTTAAAAATAGCTATTGATGCACTACGCCGTAAAGATAATGCCATTATGTAATAATTTAACTTAGCTTTCAATTCAATAAAATTGCCTTTCGTTAGCTGCAAAAAAAAAAAAAAAAAAAAAAAAAAAAAAAAAAAGATAACGACATTTTACTAAATCCAATACACTCCGGATTTGGCACCACTTGCAATAGAGTGATCAGAGTCAATCCCAAAATGCGATGTGTTTAACCACCGCACTATTCCATTAACACTTCTTAGAAGTTAATTAAGCTACTGAATTTTAGTTGTGTATAATTATTGACCAAAAATAAGTATGATTTGAACCCGAGTCCAGATAAAGTGTGATGTGTTAACCACTATACTGTCCAACCAGAGGCGGATCCAGGATTTGAGACTTATGGGTTCCTACCGTAATTTCAAATTAATATGCAATAATAACTGAGTTCACGGTTAGGTATTTATAAATATTTAGCGAATTTTTTAATATAAATATAGGGTCTACACAAAAATTACTGGATTCCCGAGAACCCGTATTCAATACTCTAGGTCTGTTCCAACCCAATATGTATTACGTTTTTATAGATATGCAATCCAATCCAAACTGACAAAGAGAATTAGTGGACCAAATGGACTTTGTTGCTATTTCCGCTACTAAGAATTAACCCAAATAGTCGCTCACCCAACTTCTTAAACTAAACATAGCTAGTGGATGTGTAGTATATGCATAATTTGTGTATTATATGTATATAATTATGTATAATCAATGTATAAATTATATATATGGCTAAAAATAATATACAATGAATATGATCGGCTATTTGTGTAAGGATCACATTTGCTACCGCAGAAGTTAGTGTAGGCCCAAGCCTATGGGCTACTGATGATTCACATCATAATATGCACCTTGTATGGTTGTTACCTACTTTTATATTCGATCAAATACCAAAAATATAATTAAAATGATGATTTATAGAGAATTATTTTCTGCAAAAATGTCTTATGGAAAACAGTTTCTTCTGACCAAGTATACCAGAAAGGAAACAACAAACGAGAAGTGGGAATGAGATAAAGAAGATTTTTTTTCCTTTAAAATGTTTCTTTTCCTTCATGTTTCACAAGGTTCCATTTTATCTATAATTATGACGTCATTAATATATAGAAAGTTATCGTTCAAATGCTTATAAAAGGTCACAAGTCACAAGTGAAGGTAAATTTTCAAGATACTTTAACGAAGTAATCTCAGATACTCGATATCATAAAATTGACATATTCGAAAATCAAGTGGCCAAATTTAGTTGGATTGAACCCACACACATAAGTAAACAACGGAATATCCAAGAATTCCTTTAATCACTTGTTGTACTAGTAGTAGGATGGGATCATTGGAGCAACAATAAAGTTATCTTTGTGTAAATAAGGGTGGCAATTAGAGCCCAAATCTATTTGACCCGCCCAAGGTTGGACTGGTTATTAACCCACCAATTTGTTGAATTCAGCCCATCTTGACCCAATCCATTTCAACACATCAAAAGTTGGACTTATTTTTAGCCCAAATTAATCTATGAGTAACTTTGCTAAAATATCTAAAAAATTTTGATATGTTTATATAACCATAACAAAAGAAAAAAGTCTTATTTGATTATTAAATAATTCATAAAAAATAGTACATATTAATTAAAGTTCGGTAAGAGTTGGACGGGTTGGGGTATGACCCAAATTTTAGCCCAACTTGACCCAATCCATCTCAACCCATGTTACTTTTGTGCTGGTCAATTTATTGACTCATCCCATTTTGACCCCCAAAAATCAGTCTAATTCGCCCATTTGACATCTCTACGTGTGACCTATAGGTTTGAACCGTGAAAATAACCAATAATATTTGTATTAGAATAGGTTATTTATACATGCCCGTTAAGATACGACTCTTTCCTATATCTTGCGTCTGTTACCCTTTGTACTTGTAGTACTAGTATAACATGTGTAGGAAGTAGAATTTGACCTATGACCCAAAGATAAAGTTATACTCTCAAGATTAAAGGTACACCCTATCTTGTAGGTTGGAATCTCGACACGTACACTAGTCGACAACAACAACTATTACCTTCAATCCCAAATAAATTGGATTGATTATAACTGATAATATTTTTTTATTTAAATTTATACTAAGCCTACACTATGCAGTTTAAAGATACAGAATAAACAGTACTAGAAATTCCCTTTGTCTGAAAAGTAAAAAAGAAATCATGTAATAACCAAAATTAAGGTGAAAAAAAAAAAGAGAAGACCAATGTAAAAAAGAAGCAATCCAAAGACAAAAATAGATTTAGAGTTTGAAATAATTAACTTTAGAGTAGCACTATAACATCCATTACTTCGAAATTTTTCATATGTATATATCTCGAATTGGAAAAAGTGAGTGCAATCACATTTGCTGTAATTATTTTGGTTGAAAAAGTTTTACGAAGAACCGAAAAAAACGAAATTTGTTTTTTTTTTTAAAAAAAAGTAGATATTGTATCAGACATAAATACATGATATATCAGGCGAAAATACATGATGTAAGGACTTGTAACCAAAAAAAAAGCTTACAATCATTCGTGTTGACAGTGCCTCATTCAAAGTAAGGATCTCCTGGTATTTTTTTCTCAAGCGTTGTGTACGTGTGTGAAGTTTCTTTCCGATTGCTGCAATTCCAACGTCCAAACATCTTCCTAACTTCTTCTAGGAAGTCGTATATTGGCAATTCTCTTGCTGATACAAGTGCTGAATTGATTGACTCAGCAATATTTGATGTCATAGTCCATCCCCGATTAACAAGTGCATACAACCTAGCATACTTTTTGTATCCAGCTAATTTCAGGTATTTTTTCACCCGAATATCTACCTTCTCTACCTTTTCCATTAGACTATCAAATTCATCATGAGTGTATGCTTTTGCCATCGAGAAGTATACCCCACTCAACTTTGCATGACTCTTTTTGAATTTCTTATATACGTTGTTCCATAGATGCCATATACAAGCAAAATAGGGTACCGTAGGATACACTCTCGATCCAAATTTGGTGATGCTCTCATTCCTATCTAAAATGATGCACATATTTTTTCGATCACCATAAGCTACCTTGAATTGCTCAAAGATTCACAACCAAGCAGCATCATTCTCTGAATCAACAACACCATATGCTAGTGGCAATATATGTCTTGTAAATATAATTGAATACATACAAAAAATATTTCATTCAAGGTTTATTAAGAAGTCAAATTACAATATTATATGTTAATCCGTATATATTTTATTTTTTAACTGACTCACCTGCACCATCCAACGTGCTAGCCGAGACGAATGTCCATGTGTATGCCAATTTTAGGTGGCTGCCATCCACAACCACGATGGGTCTATAGTAATCGAACCCCTTTATAAAAGCATACAGCGATATATACAAATATATGAACTCATTTTTCAGTCATTTTACCATTCTAATATGCGAATCAGGATATGTCATATCCAGTGTATACAAGTACCCTGGTAATTTATTGTATGATTCAACTGGTTCACTTCTCAAAATATTCACTGCCTTTTCATTAGCGCGCCATGCCAACATGTAACTAACATCTACACCAAAGTCTGATTTCACATCATCAATTATATCCTTTGGCGTGTATTTCCTCTTATGATTAGTAAACTTGGACCTAATCATACCACCAATTAACCTACTAGTTGCTTGACGTTGCTCATACACCTTATCCTTCAACGGACATATATGCTTATCATTGAACTCCCTCACTTTGAACATTTGTGTTTTGTTAATACTAGAAGCCGTAAATCTCCATTCACAATCCTCTAAAATACATAACAATGTATAGCTACAAATACGTTGGTGTTATACATACGATTGGTTATGTATGGATATAAAATACAAACAGATCCTACAACTGATTTGGCTACATACACACATCATTTTCATTTGCCAACAAAATTTTGTACATAAAAACATACAACGAAATACAATGTATGTTTATTGAATATACTATAAAATTTTGTTGAATACATTGCGTAAAAAATTGTATAAACATACATTAATATAAATATTTAAGTTCTCATATAAATATTTCAGAACATTCAATTACAAAAAATACTGATACAGAAACATAGCATGAAGGAAAACATATATTATGAATCCAACATTATACATGTAGTATTTTTTAAAATTCTACCATGAATACATTATACAACTAGCCAGAATACATATTCATACAATTGAATACAACATATTGGTAAAGAGGCTGTAAGTAAGAACACTCAAACCTGGTAGCATTAGACCTATCAACCCGGAATTGAAACCTTTCAGCAATTGCATATTGCTCTATCACCGCCTTCAATATGGAATTATCCTTATATACTTATCCAGCCATGACCTCTCTTTGATTAGTTTTTGAAATAATCAAATCCCTTTCCGGTTCGAAAACCTCATATGGTTCACCTGAGTTTACTGACTCAAGAGTAAGTATATCAATTGTATCAAAATTACTCACCCTATCTATTTCGTCTAGTTGGATTAGGTCGCCTTGAATTAAAGTTCCTCCAGCTATAATTTCTTTATCCATTGTTGTTATACACAATGGATACATCTCGAATTCTCTGTTCTCCTTTTTCAACTCTACATATACCATGTAACCCATGTCGTTGTGTATTTCCATCGGCGTGCAATTTTCTTCCACTTTATATTCAATTTTAATTTACTTTGAGCTCAAATCTATGGCAAGTTGCTTCGAAATTAAAGTAACCAAATCATTGTACGACGCATATTCCTTTATAAGTATCCCATCAATCGAATAATCGACATAGCTATTCTCAATGTTCCATTTGCCAGAATGACGCAGTAGCACAGTTAAACTTGCCATCTGGAAAATCGAATTTCAGTCTATTTCTGTAGGTACTTGTATGAATTCCTAGTAGAACCTCGAACAATATCAGCGGGATAAAATTTTCTTGAAATATACCATGAAAAAAAGGATGAACTGAATCTCTGAATATTGCTCTGATTTTTGGGTGTTTTTCGCCTGAGAAATCTTTTCATTAATTAGATTAATAATTTTGCGTATTATAATTGAGTTTGTTGAGTTATATTAGGAGTCTATCACGTTAATTGATTCACTTTCCGTTTTTAACAACTGGAGAGACCTATTTTTACGCAAATGCCTTTCTGTATTCATGAATACAACTCGCGAATACATATGAATATAGCGAATGATAGCTGACATGCCCTATTTTTTCGCCGAATTTTACTACTGTATTCATGAATACAATAACTTGAATACATCGAATACATTCTATAACAACTGAAAAGATAGCTATAGGAAGTAATTAAGTAACTGGTAGCTATAACAAGTTAATAACTACTAAACAATAGTAGTTTCTGAAAATTTCTCTTCTAAAATCAAGTGGCCAAATTTAGTTGGATTGAACCCACACACATAAGTAAACAACGGAACATCCAAGAATTCCTTTAATCATTTGTAGTACTAGTAGTATAATTGGAGCATTGGAGCAACCGTAAAGTTGTATTCGTGTGAATAGGGGTGCCAATTTGAGCCCAAATCTATTTGACCCGTCCAAGGTTGAGCTGGTTATTAATCCACCCATTTGTTGAACTCAGCCTATCTTGACCCAATCCATTTCAACACATCAAAAATTAGACTGATTTTTAGCCCAAATTAATCTATGAGTAATTTTGCTAAAATATTTTAATTTTTTTTAATATGTTATATATGACCATAACAAAAGAAAAAAAATTCTTATTTGATTATTAAATAATTCATAAAAAATAGTACATATTAGTTAAAGTTCGGTAAGAGTTGGACGGGTTTGGGTATGACCCAAATTTTAGCCCAACTTGACCCAACCCATCTCAACCCATGTTACTTTTGTGCGGGTCACAACTCAGCCCATTTTGACCCCCCAAAATCAGTCCAACTCGCCCATTTGACATCTCTACGTGTGACCTATAGATTTGAGCCGTGAAAGCAATCACTAATATTTGTATTTGGGTAAATTGTTTATATCTTGCCCATTAATATACGACTCTTTCCTGTATCTTGCGTCTGCAACCCTTTTTACTTGTAGTTCTAGTATAACATGTGTAGGAAGTAGAATTTGACCTATGACCCAAAGATAAAGTTAACTCTCAAGTTTAAAGGTACACCCTATAAGGGGTTTGTAGGTTGGAATCTCGACACGTACACTAGTCGACAACAACAACTATTACCTTCGATCCCAAATAAATTGGATTGATTATAACTGATAATAATTTTTTATTTAAATTTATACTAAGCCTACACTATGCAGTTTAAAGATACACAATAAACAGTACTAGAAATTCCCTTTGTCTGAAAAGTAAAAAAGAAATCATGTAATAACCAAAATTAAGGTGAAAAAAAAAAGAAGAGAAGACCAATGTAAAAAAGAAGCAATTCAAAGACCAAAATAGATTTAGAGTTTGAAGTAATTAACTTTAGAGTAGCACTATAACATCCATTACTACGAAATTTTACATATGTATATATCTCGAATTGGAAAAAGTGAGTGCAATCACATTTGCTGTAATTATTTTGGTTGAAAAAGTTTTACGAAGAACCGAAAAAAAAAACGAAATTTGAATTTCTTTTTTAAAACAACGCCATTAACTTAGTAAAGCAATATGTTCAATTTGCAATGATTTCAACTTCCAAAGTTTGCGGATCAAATAAACAAAGTTCCAACCAAAATTAAGTGGAATAAAAGTCAAATATCCAACTTTGGAAAAGCCTAAGATCGATAAGCTTTATTATATATACCACAAGTTTCTAAAACATGATTGATTACCTATTATAGGAGAACAGCAAGTACATCGATTTTGTGTTCTTTAAGCTTTTATAAGTATCCTACTCAAAGAAATAAATGAGCTTTTTTCTTTCAATAAAGTAGTGTGTTGGGAAGCTTTATTCCAATGGTAAGTTGGTAACATCACAATAAAAAAGTGATATTATTACAACAGCAAGGAAGCATAGTAAAACATGAATTGGCACATCAAAACTACTATTTCTCCTACTAGCAACTATAATTGGTTGAGGTTGAATTTGTACGTTGAGTGTCATGGCATTAGATAATAATTAATTTTCACCACCAAAAATTATGGTGGAATGAATATGATTCATTTTCTCTTAATTAGAAATCTTGGATTGAGCCTAGTAATGGAAAAACTTCTTGGTAGCGAGCAGTTTTACCCCTTTAACAGTTCCTATGCAGCACGAATTCGAATTAGTCGGAGTTCAAATGCGGACACTGAATGGAAAGTAAAAAAAAAAAATTAAAAAATTTAAATCTCACACCATCTCATCTTTCTCTTTTGAATTTTATCATTTTCCATTTATGAAATTCTTTCCTTCCACGCATGAGCTATTTACACTTGAGAAAGTTTCAGAAATCACTATTGTTTAGTGGCTATTAACTTTCTATAACTACCATATACATAATTACTTCCTATAGCTACTATTCAGTTGTTACGGTAGTGTATTCACAAAAAGCGACTAAAATCAAGGCAGTCCAGTTGTACACGCATGTATTCACATGTATTCGCACCATGTATTCATGAATACAACAGTAAAAAGTGCCTAAAATCAGGGTAGTCCAGCTGTACGCTCATGTATTCACATGTATTCGCGCTGTTATATTCATGAATACAACAGTAAAAAGAGCCTAAAATCAGGGCAGACCAGCTGTACGCGCATGTATTCACATGTATTCGCCCCACGGATTCATGAATACAACAGCAAAAAGCGCCTAAAATCAGGACAATCCAACTGTACACACATGTATTCACATGTATTCGCGCTGTTGTATTCATGAATACAGCTGTACGCGCATGTATTCGCATGTAGTCGCGCCATGTATTCATGAACACATTAACGGCAATCCCTTAAAAATAGGTATGTCCAGCTATCTAAGAGAGAGAAAAAACATAAATAGTGTATTTCATGCCTCAATGATAGTAAATACCATAAATTACTTATTTTGCTATAAAATATAAAAGTTAGCTATAAAAAATAATATTTCAAAATAATTTTAATTTATAATAAATAAGGTGTATACCTTTACTATAAGAGGTAAAATTTCCTTTACACTTCACATGCATAAGCCCAACATCCTGCTTATGTATGACGAGGCCCATGTGATGGGTTGGGGATGACCAGGGTCCAAGGCAAAATTGACTATAATGCTTGCTTGATGAGCTCGGTTAAAAAATGAATTTTTGCCTTTACTATTAGCTGTGCATGAAAAGTGCTGGGAGTGTAACGCCAGCAGCATCCTGCCTATGATGAGGCCTAAGTGATGTAGGGGCTTATCTAGGTCTTAAAATATGGGTTCACCTGAACTTAGGTTTCTCTTTCTAAATCACATATTATGTTATATTTTTTCAAATTTACTTAAATATATGTGCGTGCACTTATG
The DNA here is from genome assembly GCA_000715115.1 of Nicotiana otophora. Taxonomy (NCBI): domain Eukaryota; kingdom Viridiplantae; phylum Streptophyta; class Magnoliopsida; order Solanales; family Solanaceae; genus Nicotiana; species Nicotiana otophora. The sequence goes on along the minus strand of AWOL01S0039157.1, from coordinate 125,131 downwards.
TTCAAAGACTCTTATGATACAGTAATTATTGAGTTTACCTCTATAAGTAAAACTGACTCTTCAAATCCCATTTTAAATGGTTTTATTTTTGACACAGAGTATAGATATATATGTCAAAATCAGTAAAATTTTAAAAAGAATATAATTTGGACCTTTAATTTTAAAAATGTAATGGATTTAGAGTAAGAGACTAAATTTAAAACTGTCAACTGTAAATTCTAGATCCGTCTCTTCGCAATAATTAACCTATTCTTTTGAAATTTTGAATCTGCCTTTGCATCGATCGGGGAATCTAGGTCGGAGACATGATCGAATATGACGCTTGCTTGACAGGTTCAATTAAGAAATAAAGTTACGTCTTTATTATCAACTATAATTTTGACATGATGGTAAGCATTTTGATACAAACATAACGTTCCATCTGATAAAACTTCTCTTAAATGCTTGAATTCTTTTCTTTACTTATTATATTACTAGTATTACTCCATATTATTTATTTGGTCGCGGAGATATTCCTTATTTATGCGGGGACTCGTGAAACGCAGATAGCCACAACAAAAATGCACCTACAAAGGAGTACAAGAAAAACAAACATGTAGGAATATTATAATGCATGAGACTACTGTGTTGCTGTAGACCCCACATGTTCCATTTGGAACATTCAAAAGAAAGTAAAATTGGAGTTCGGAATCAAAATGTTGTCCACAAAAATAAGTGAAAAAAACATATGAGTACCATTTTACATATAATGTGGTTAATCATCGCGCTATATTTTAACGGTACGTTTGTCCGTTAAGGTATAACACGGTCAATACATACACTATATATAAACTTTACTATCCCACCAATAATTCATCTAACTTTACTGATCCACCAATAATTGAGGGTATAGCGCATTCATAATAAGCACTACATATATAACGCCTATTATGCATGCGCTATACCTTCAATTATTGTACCCCAGCACTAGTTTTTCTCTTATATAAGGAGTTTCAGCATTTGGTAAAAATCCATTCAGGATCCTTCAGGTCTTCCGAAATATTTGGTCGTTAACTTATTTTGCATGTTGTCATAATGTCCGAAGAGCGAAAAATTAGGGTTTCATCATATTGGGGGGAGCTGAGGTTGTGGTGAAAATAAATCAGTACAATATAGTTGTTCTCCACAGTGTCATGTTAAGTTGCCACTTACAATGGAGTACGATAGATTAATATCGTTGTTATGTAAAAAAATAGGTGTGAGAAAATGTTCGGTTAATATTAAAGTAACCGGAAGATATCCGTATTCTGTTACTCCGCAAGGGGTTGCTTGTTATGCTGAGTTTAACATCGAAGACGATGAAACTCTGACAGATTTTTTGAGGACTTCGGAAGAACATCGGGAACTTTTTGTGATAAAAATATTGGAAATGTACGTCAAGGCTGAAGACGTTCATAATATTGAGGTTCTACAAAATAGGGATAACCCTCAATCATCGGGTGGTTTTTATGGAGCAGTTTTATCCGAATATATTCCGTTTGAAAGAGTATGGCCAAATCTAAACTTATCTCCACGGACGAATGAGGAGCGAGGACATAATTTCTCCCCAAGTTTACATAATCCACAAGCCGAGTGGTAAATTTTAATTTTCCTTTGTATTACGATGTTTTTTTATGTATTGTATTTATATTAACACTCATATATTCCAAAGGGGGTACCGTCCAGATATGAATTTTATAAGTTATGAACCAACAGGCAGTTGGAATATGCCTAGTTTTGGTGTGTTGGATCTTAGTGGTCCATCCGAGAGTCATCGGCAACAGGATAATGTGCATCATGGGATAGCAACAGATTATGATTTATAAGTTAAGTGATAAAGTTTATATTTAATGTTTGGATGAATTTGAGAAACTCATTATTTTATTGGTTGTATAGTGAAAACGAGCAACTTAAAGGTCCTGTCCTTACTCAATTTTCCGAAGACGATATATTTAATCGGGATTTGACAGATGCCCATAGTCAAGAAGATGATAGTGATTATGACAATAATGATGATGAGTCTGGAGATGACACACCCTTTTCCCAATAAGGGTGATGATGATGAGGACGAGAATGATGAACCTGATTTGACGAGGGATCATGATGCCACCAATGAGCATGCTCCATATATGCAGACTCCACCCCCGTTAGACCGAGAGTGTACGAATCCCATGTGTCGTTTCATTCAAGGGATATTCCCTACCTTGATCAGTTACCCAGTATGCAGGATGTGGATGCCCTCACAAGGGATCTTGACGACATCTAGATAACAATGTGGGATGTATCTAGACCAACAGTGCTGTCAAAGAATATGCTTTTTGCTGATAAAGCGTGCCTAAGCAGGGCGGTGCGAATGTATAACATAAAAGAATGTCGTAAGATCGTGGTTCATGAGTCATCTCCGGAAGTATATAATGTTATTTGTCATAGATGGTTTCAAGGTTGTACATGGATGCTGTATGCGAGAAAGTTGAAAACAAATATGTGGATTGTGGGGAAATACATTGGCACCCACACTTGTGAAATGGACACATTCAGTGGGAATAATTTTAACTTGAATGTTGACTTGATTTCTCTTGTCTTGATTTCACACATTGAATCGTCCATAAGGTACAAGATTAAAGAGTGTATAACATCTGTCCACCAGTAATATGGATGTACCATTACCAAAAGAAAGGTATTTTTCGGGCGTAAACATGCGTTTGAGATTGTTTGTGGTAATTGGGATTAGTCCTTTGCCGCTCTACCCAGGTACATGGCTGCATTGCAACACTTTAACTCCGGAACTGTTGTTGAATGGAAGCTTGAGCTGAGTCCAGGAATACAAGAATTCATCTTCAGATATGTGTTCTGTGCATCTAAACCAGCCGTTGATGGTTTTGTGCATTGTCGGCCGGTAATATCCATAGACGACACTCATGTCTATGGAAAGTATGATATTAAGTTGTTGATCGCCGTTGCGGTAGATGCTAATGGAAGCATATTTCCCCTCTCATTTGCTATTTGTGCCAGTGAAAGGCAAGAGACGTGGAAATTTTTTTTGAACCACTTGAAGGATCACGTTGTCAGACAACGTTCAAGTATTCATCTAATATCTGATCGGTATGGCGGTATTTTAAGTTTTGTACAGAATCTGTGTGCATGAAAGGAATCGTACGCCTACCACTGTTACTGTGTTAGGCACTTGAAGGCCAACTTCCAGAGGGCTTATCCGAACAAGGACTTACATAATTTAATATGGATGGCTACAACAGATCACCAAGAGTATAAATTCAGGAGGCGATTAGGCAGGAAGATCCAGAAGCCTTGACAAATAGACTCTGCACAAGGATGGTGGTAGAAGATTGGGAATTCTGACTACAAATGTGTTAGATTCTTTCAACGAGTTATTGAAATCTGCACGTGGATTGTATGTCACTACCATGGTTCAGATGTCATTCAAGCAGATGGCGGAGAGATTTGTTGAAAGATCTAGAGGTGAATCTTTATTGATGGAAATGGGTGTTGAATTTATGCCATAACCAATGAAACGATTTGAGAAATATAGGAAGCGAGCACAGTGACATACATTTTTATAGTATTGTAGCGAGCGAAATATTTTTGAAGTTCGCACTGGTGTGCATCACACCGTTTTGAGTAAAGGGGAACCTATTGCAGTTTTTCGCCCCAAATTCGCATACCTTCAAGCTTTGTAGAATGCGATTCGCCCTCAATAATATGCCCTGCAACTTTGAGATCAGTCTGTATATTGATAGGCTTATTTTTCAAAGGACGTAGAACACCATACCACTTGTCATCAACCAAATCAGTATAGCAACCAAGAATATTTTTTTCAAGGTAAGGATTGATTGAGTTATGACGTGTTCTATGTGAATCTGTTGAACTACCTTCACCTTTTTGCCTCTTCTTAAGCCACTTATTAAATGTTAGTGGCATTTATGATATGGATGTTTGTAATGGTTTTTCACATGATCTTTGAATACTGATCTCTTGGTTCAACTTAAGAAGAACTAATTTGCACGAACTTGTATATTAAATGTAGCGCATCACCAATATGCGTTATATTTATTGTCATGTCGACCTGAAAAAGCCGTCGATATGGAAAAGCTGTCGATCTGAAAAGATGCACCCACTTGTACCCTAAAGAATTATTATCACGCGTAACGTAGCACATCACCAATATGCGTTATGTGTATTATCACGTCAACCTGAAAAAGCTGTCAATCTAAAAAGCTGCACCCACTTGTACCCTAAAGAATCATTATCATGCGAAATATTAGTGCGTTACCAATATACGTTATGTGTATTGTCATGTCGATCTGAAAAGTCTATCGACCTGAAAAAGCTGTCACCTGAAAAAACTTCCGACCTGGAAAAGCTATCTATCTGAAAAGCTGCACCCACTTGTACCCTAAAGAATTATTATCACGCGAAGCATAGCGCGTCACCAATATGCGTTATGTATATTGTCATGTCTACCTGAAAAAGCTGTCAACCTGAAAAAGTTGTCCATCTGAAAAGCTGCACCCATTTGTACCCTAAAGAATCATTATCACCTGATACATAGCGCTTCACCAATATGTGTTATGTACCTAAAATCACTCTTAGCTGCCTATAAAAACCTCGCGCATTTTAGTTATTATTTGCGTTGTAACGAAACGAATAGAACAACTTTCGATTAATTTTTCATTTTCGAGCATTACGACATGTCTGGACGCAATGACGTACCAAGGTGTTACTGTGGCAAACGTGCGATTTTGAAGCCATGTTGGTCAAATTGCAATATAGGGCGTAGACGTTAGATGTGTAAACAAGTTGTAAGTTATTATTTTTGGAAAAAATATTTGTTAATACTTTTTATATAACATGTTAATTAATAGTCTTATGTTATCATCCTCATTGGTAGGTGTGATGACCCGATAGGTCATCTAGAATTTTAACCCTTAATTCTGTATTTCAAAACCTCAAATAGCTCCTTTTAGCCTTCCTCGATTTGCGTACGCAGTTTGTGTCTTTTTCCGGAAGGCTTTTATGTGAAAGATTGATTAAAATATGAATTTTTGCCTTAAAAATTTATTTGACTTGACTTCGGTCAACGTTTCGAGAAAACAGACTCGGATCCATATTTTGACAGTCGCAGTGGGTCCGTATCGTGATTTGGGACTTGTGCGTATGCCCGGAATCGAATTCGGAGGTCCCTGGCTCGAGTTATCACAATTTATTAAAAAATTTGAAGTTTAAAAGTTTGAAGAATTTATAGATTTGACCGAAGTTTGACTTTATTGCTACCGGGTCCGGATTTTGGTTTCGGAGGTTGGTATAGGTTGATTACTATATTTATGACTTGTTTGGTGCAAAATGGAGTTGATTTGACGTGATTCGGATGTCCAGTTGTTAAAACAAAAATTCTTAAGTTTCCTTGAAAATTTCATTCGTTTTGGTGTTCGATTGTAATGACCCAAAATGTCATCTTTAAATTTAATAATTAATTATGTATTCTAAGACCTCGAAAAGCACTATTTATCATTCCTCGATTTGCGTGCGTAGTCCGTAAATTTTTTTGAAAAGTTTTTATGTGAAAAATAGATTAAAATATGAATTAGAGATTTAAAACTTAACTGAGTTCACTTTGCCAACATTTTGAGCAAACGGACTCGAATTAGTGTTTTGACAGTTCTGGTAGGTCCGTATCATGAATTGGGACTTGGGCGTATACCCGGAATCAAATTCCGAGGTCCCTAGCCCGAGATATAGAATTTTGATGAAAAATTAAAAGTTTAAGTTTAAATAGTGACTGGATGTCGAATTATGTGCAAACGACCCCGGAATAGAATTTTAATGATTCCAACAACTCCGTATGGTGATTTTTGACTTAGGAGCGTGATCGAAAATTTATTTGGAAGTCCGTAGTAGAATTAGGCTTGAAATGCCGAAAGTTGAATTTTTGGGAAGTTTGACCGAGAGGTTGACTTTTTGATATTAGGATCGAAATCCGATTCTGAAAATTTGAGTACCTCTGTTATGTCATTTATGACTTGTGCACAAAATTCGAGGTAAATCGGGCGTGATTTGATAGGTTCCGGAGTCATTTGTAGGAATTAAAAATTTTAAAGTTCATTAGGCTTGAATCTATGTGTGATTCGTGTTTTAGTGTTGTTAGATGTGATTTTAAGGCTCGACTAAGTTTGTATGATGTTTTAGGACTTGTTGTTATATTTGGTTGAGGTCCCTAGAGCCCCGAGTGAGTTTCGGATGGTTAACGGATCAAATTCGGACTTAGAAGAAATAACTGAAGTTTGTGCCCTCTGCTGCATTCGCACCTGCGAAAATTCTACCACAGGTGCGAGCTCGCAGTAGCGAGCCTGGCAAGCGCAGATGCGCAAATGGACTATGGGGCAATGGTCGCAGGTGCGAGGGAAATTCCGCACGTGCGTGAGCGCAGATGCGGAGGGACGCGCGCAAAAGCGGCCTGCGCAGGAGCGCAAACAGGCGCGCAAATGCGGGAAAAGGCGCAGATGCGAGACTTTTTCCGCACATGCGGTTGGCGCAGAAGCGGCCAAGTTGCCGCACATGCGAAAATCCCTGGACAGTACAAAAACATAGGGGTTCCGAGCTTTTGCCATTTTTTGGGCATTTCAAGCTCTGGTTGGGCGATTTTGAGCAAGGTTTTCACGGGAAAACTTGAGGTAAGTCCATTGTGATTATTTCTACTCCATAATATTGAATTATCATCAAATAATCCGACTAGATTAATATTTTTGAGGTGTAAATCGGGGGTTAGAACTTAGGGATTTGAAAATAAGATTTGAAGCTTTGAGGGTCGAGTTGAGGTCGGATTTTGATAAAATTGGTATGGTTAGACTCGTGGTTAAATGGGCTTTCGGATTTTGTAACTTTTGTCGAGCTCCGAGACGTGCCATTTTTCAGTTAATTTCGGATTTTTATTGAAACATATAGTATTTTCTCACAGAATTAATTCTATAATTTTTGTTGACTGTATCGAATTAATTATGACTAGATACGAGTCGACCGGAATCGAAAAATCGAGGAAAAAACATACTACTTGGTTAAATTGGAGCAAGTCTAGATAAGTGACTTGTCTAACCTTGTGTGGGAGAAATTTCCCATAGGATTGGTATTAATTGTAATGTGATGAAAGTCGTGTACACAAGGTGACGAGTGTGTACACGGACTAAATGTGAAGGATTATGTTTTTAAATTGTGAAGATCACTATTTCATATTAATTAATTTATTAAATCTTGTTATATTCTCTATCATTGATTTGATTTGTATACTTTAAATTTGCTTGACATTTCCGTGCTAATTGTTTTACCTGTTTGGTTGAAACTTGGTTTCTTTTATTCTGTGTATTATTTGAAATTGATTTTTTTAAATTAAATCTTATTAATATGAAGTATTTGACATTTTAAATTTGGTATTGAAGCAACGTAATAAAGATTTTGAAATATTATTTTGCTGAATTATTTATTCCTGAATATTTTTGTAAGATTTTTGTACTCATTGTGATGGAGTCGTGGGCTCTTTATTGTGAAAAAATATTATTGTTGATTTATGTTGGCATGAGCCGTGAGCTCTTTATTGTGAAAAATATCGTTGATTTTGGCAAATTGAAATATTTGGGCACTTGAAGTGCAAATTGTGATATATTGTGATATTGATACGCATGCGGTGGTATAAGGTCTGGGTATTGAAACGCATGCGGTGAGATAAGGGTGGCTTGATACGCGTGACTAGTAGGGGGAACTACTAGAAGTCACGCGGTGTGATAAGGATGGCTAAAACGCGAGATGCTATTTCGGGAAAAATAATTTCTTTAAAATAAATTGTGAAGGCTCCCCCGGTGAGATAAGGAAATGAGATATTGTGAATTTATTTATGATTTGGGACTACGAGGCGGTACCTCGGTAGTGCCCTTGTTGATATTGATTTATGGCCATAGTTGCCTTCGATTAATTGTTGTGATTTTCATAAAGTTGAAAGGAATTCTGTTTTGATTCCATGAGATATTATTTGCAATTATTTGGTGTCATTAAATGTGACATACTATTTGATTCATTTCCATAGTCATTTTATTTTATTAAATTGTTTAAACATTTTTTTTCCATGTCATTATCTATTCTCCAGTAGGGCCTGACCTGACCTCGTCACTACTCTGCCGAGGTTAGGCTTGGTACTTACTGGGTACCGCTGTGGTGTACTCATACTACGCTTCTGCACATCTTTTGTACAGATCCAAGTACTTCTTACCAGCCCAAATATCAGTGAGTACCTCTGCACGGAGACTTCGAGGTATATCTGCCAGCGTCCGCAGACTCTGGAGTCCCCTTCTATTATTGTTATGTTGCTTCCTTATTTTTTTTTAAGACTCTGTTATATAGAGACATTAAGGATAAATTTTTAGAAGCTTGTGACTTATTTCTACCGGGTTTTGGGAGTTGAAATTATTTGAATTGTAGTTTATTTATTTCAGATTTAAATTTTTATTCCGCATTGTTAGGCTTACCTAGTTTTAGAGATTAGGTGCCATCACGACATCCTACAGAGGAAATTTGGGGTCGTGACACCGATTCGTAGTTCTAGGTGTTGTTTTGGTGCTTTGATCACGCGAGCGAGTTTGTATGATATTTTTGGACTTGTGTGCATGTTTGGTTTGGAGCCCCGAGGACTCGGGTGAGTTTCGGATAGGCTACGGAGTGAAGTTGGACTTAGAATCATAGCTCATGCCTTTTTTGCTTCTAGTTTATGTTGTTTGCAAAGAAGACTTTGCATTTACGAGCATGGACTAAGGGGCTGGTTTCTCGCATTTGGGAGTACTCTATCGCATTTGTGATTGAGGCAGGTTTGCATTTGCGAACAAGTAGGTCGCATTTGCGATGGGGACTGGGGCGAAGCTAGTTCGAATTTGCGATTAATTTGGTCGCATTTGGGGTAAGGTCTAGTTTGCATTTGCAAACAAATCATCGCAAATGCTATGCTAGCAGAGGTGTGGGTTATTTTGCATTTGCGAAGAAAATCTCGCATTTGCGGGGTTCGCAATTGCGACATCTGCGCCTAGTCAAAAGCTGAGTTAGACGGAATTTTGGTTCATTCTTTCAAATTTTCCACCCTAAAAATCTTAGAGGCGATTATCCCAAGAGATTTTCTTCTTCAATTCATTGGTAAGTGACTCTAACCTACTTTCTTTCGATTACCCACTACATTTCATAAGATTTCAACCTTAAATCTAGGATTTTCATGGTAGAAATTGGGGATTTGGATAGAATTAGGAATTTTTGTAAAATTAGAATTTATACCTAGAATTGAGGTCAGATTTCGAAACAAATTACATAACCAGGCTCGGGGGTAAATGAGTAATCGGGTTTTGGTCCGAATTCGGGGGTTTGACCAAGTGGGCTCGGAGTTGACTTTTGTTGACTTTTTAAATAAAGACCTAAATTGAACATCTTTCATTCGTGGGGTAGTTCCTAAGGCTTATTTTGAATCGTTTGGTTAATAATTTGTTAGATTTGGTTGGTTCGGAGGCTTGTTCGAAAGGCAAGGTCGTGATTAGACTTTGAGTCGATTGCAGAGCGAGGTAAGTGTCATGGTTAACCTTGACTTGAGGGATTAGGTTTTGTTTGCCTATTTGCTAAGTGTTTAAATGTGTGGGTACAACATATATGTGAGGTGACAAGTACCTATGCATTGTTGTTGGGTTAAAGCATGTGGGTGGGACTTGTTTCTTTGTAATTTATTGTCTTCTGCACTTCTTGTGTAGATTTTGGTAATGGCCCCAGCTGTACGTGAGGTGCATTAACTCGAATTGGCATATTTTGAGACTCAAGGTAGATCTCTGCTGGCGTCCGCAGACCTTGAAGCCCCCTTCCTCTTTTCGTATTTATTGTTCATTCCATTCGAAACAGTTGTATTTATTTCGGACTCTATTTGTAGAACTTCTAGAAGCTCGTGTACTTATGACTTTAGATCCGGGTTGTATTTATATATGCTGGTTATTATGCTACTTCGTACTTCATTTTAGTTTCATCTATGTATAATTGATTTATTTATTTGAACTATTTTAAGAAATTGGTTTAAGAATTTCTCTAACGTTGGCTTGCCTAGCGAGTGAAATGTTAGGCATCATTACGGCCTTGAAGGTAAAAATTCTGAGTCGTGAGAAGTTGGTATCAGAGCACTAGATTGCCTAGGTCTCATGTCCGCCGTCTCTCAGGCTGGGGGAGGAGCATAGACTCCCACTACTTACACTCTAGAGTAGATGGCTCCCTAGTATCAGACTCCAACAACCTCACTATTTGGGGTAGCTTAGCCGGTTTCTGCGGCACAGGCCGGTGATAGGCCCGCCATGTCTTCCGAGGCTTTATTGAGATTGGACAAGTTTACAAAGCTCTTTCCGGTTCACTTCAGTGGTACACCTTCTGAGGACCCACAAGATTATCTTAACAGCTGCCATGAGGTGTTATGGAACATGGGTATAGTTGAGACCAATAGGGTCGATTTTTCTGTGTTTCAGATGACGGTTTCCGCAAAGAGGTGGTAGAGAGATTATATGTTAACCAGACCAGCTGGGTCACCTGCACTTACTTGGGATCAGTTCTCTCAGCTATTTCTAGAGAAGTTCCTCCCTATCACATTGAAAGAAGATTACTGCAGGCAGTTTGAGCGTCTCCAACAAGGCAGTATGATTGTTACTCAGTACGAGACCCGTTTTGTGGATCTAGATCGTCATGCCCTTATCTTGCTTCCTACTGAGAGGGAGATGGTGAGGAGATTTATTGATGGATTCACCTACACTATGAGGCTACAGATGGTCAATGAGATGGGGGCGATAATATTTCCTTGTAGACGGCTGCACATGTTGCTAGATGGATCGAGATAGTACTTGCTCAGGAGAAGGGGCAGGGGTATGATAAGAGGCCTCGTCATTTCAATGGGTTTAGTAGTGCCCCGTCTGGAGACAGGGGTACTTTTGGTAGAGGACATCCTCCCAGGCCGTTTCAGTCAGCGCTCCAGGCATCTCACAGTGCTTCCGGTAATCGGGGCCCTTATGTGTCTCATCCCGACCAGCTAGCCTACAGTACACCATCAACTCCTATTAGTGCACCTCCACTCCAGAGTTTTCAGGCTGGTTACCCAGGTCGGCAGGGTCAGTTCTAGGGTCAACAGTCACAGCAGCCGAGGGCCTATTATACTTATAGTGATCCGAGGCACATTTATAGAATTTACCCTCGGGCACCGGGCAACACACAACAACAAGGTTCTCGTGCCATGGTTCCGGCACCGGTTGCTTCACTGCCCGCTCAGCCAGCCAGAGGCAGGGGTCAGGTAGCCAAAGGTGAAGGTCAGGCTATTAGAGATGGAGGCCAGACAGTTAGAGTCCGTCTTAGGGACGTGGTTTAGAGTGGTAGGCCCCAACCCCGATGTTATGCTTTCTCAGCTAGGCCTGAGGCCGAGTCATCTGACACTGTCATCACAGGTATTGTTCCAGTTTTCCATAGAGACGCTTCAGTTCTATTTGATCCGGGCTCTACTTATTTTACGCGTCATCCTATTTTGCTTCATATCTGGTTATGCCTCGTGATTCTTTGAGTGCTCATGTGTGTGTGTTCACACTTGTGGGAGATTCTATTATTATATATCGTGTCTATCGTTCGTGTGTGATTACCATTGGGAGCCTCGAGATTAGTGTAGATCTCCTACTGCTTGACATGGTAGATTTTGATGTCATCTTGGGTATGGATTAGCTGTCACCTTATCATGCTGTATTGGATTGTCATACTAAGACGGTGAACTTAGCTTTGCCGGGGTTTCCTCGATTAGAGTGGAGGGGGACTCCTAGCTATTCTACTAACACGGTTATCTCTTATGTGAAGGCTTGACATATGGTCGAGAAGGGGTGTCTAGATTATTTATCTTATGTCCGCAATTATAGTGTGGAGGTTCCTTCCATGGATTCATTACCAGTTGTTCGTGAGTTTTTAGAGGTGTTTCCTGCAGATCTGCCGGGGATGCCACCCGTCAGAGATATTGACTTTTGTATTGATTTGGCTCCGGGCACTTAGCCCATTTCTATTCTGCCATACCGTATGGCCCCGCCAGAGTTGAAAGAATTGAAGGAGAAGTTGCAAGATTTACTTGATAAGGGCTTCATTAGACCTAGTGTCTCGCCCTGGGGTGAGCCCGTGTTGTTCGTTAAGAAGAAATATAGGTCGATGAGGATGTGCATAGATTATTGACAGTTGAACAAATTCACCATCAAGAACAAGTATCCATTGCCGATGATTGATGACTTATTTGATTAGCTTCAGGGTGCCAAGGTATTTTCGAAGATTGATTTGAGATCTGGCTACCATAAGTTGAAGATTAGGGCATCCGATGTTCCTAAGATAGCTTTTCGGACTCGGTATAGGCATTATGAGTTTCTAGTGATGTCATTTGGGTTGACAAATGCCCTAGCAGTATTTATGGATTTGATGAATCGGGTTTTCAAGACTTACTTGGATTCCTTCGTGATTATATTTATTGATGATATCTTGATCTACTCTTGCAATCAAGAAAATCAGGAGCAACATCTTCGGATTGTACTTCAGACTCTGAGAGACATCCGGTTATATGTCAAGTATTCAAAGTGCGAGTTTTGGTTAGACCCAGTCGCCTTCTTCAGGCACGTCGTATCGGCATAGGGCATAAAGGTAGATCCTAAGAAGATTGAGACAATTCAGAACTGGCCTAGACCCACTTCAGCTATAGAGATCCGTTCATGACTTAGAGTTGGTAGCCATTGTTCATGCGCTAAAGATTTGGAGGAACTATCTGTACGGCGTGTCGTACTAGGTATTCATGGATCATCGGAATCTATAATATGTTTTCAAACACAAGGATCTCAACTTGAGGTAGAGGAGGTGGTTGGAGGGTGTTGAAAAACTATGATATTACCATTTTGTATCATCGATGTCTTGAGTAGAAAGGTAGTGAGTATGGGCAGCCTTGCGTACATTCCAGTGGGTGAAAGGCCACTTGCATCAGATGTTTAGACCTTGGCCAATCAGTTTGTAAGGTTAGACGTTTCACAGCCCAGTCGTGTTCTAGCTTGTACAGTTGCCCGATCGTCCTTGTATGAGCTCATTAGAGAGTGACAATATGATGATCCTTATTTGCTTGTCCTTAGGGACACAGTGCGGCACGGTGGTGCCAAGCAGGTTACCGTTGGAGATGATGGGGTTTTGAGGATGCATTGTGTCATATTTGTGTGCCCAATGTAGATGAACTTTGTGAGTTGATTCTTGAGGAGGCCCATAGTTCCCGGTATTCTATTCATCGGGGCGCCGTCAAGATGTATCAGTACTTGCGGCAACATTATTGTTGGAGGAGGATGAATAAGGATATAGTTGCATATGTAGCTCGGTGTCTAAATTGTCAGCAATTAAAGTACGAGCATCAGAGACCCGGTGGTTTGCTTCAGAAGTTAGAGGTTCCTGAGTGGAAGTGGGAGCGTATCACTATGGATTTTGTTGTTGGACTCCCACAGACTCAGAGGAAGTTCAATGCAGTATGGGTCATTGTGGATAGGCTAACCAAGTCAGTGCATTTTATCCCTGTGTAAATTACCTATTCTTCAGAGCGGTTGGATGAGATCTACATCCGCGAGATCGTCCGCTCTTTATGGTATTCCTGTGTCTATCATTTTTTATCGAGGTACGTAGTTTGCCTCGCACTTCTAGAGGTCAGTACAACGTGAGTTGGGTACGCAGGTTCAGTTGAGCACAACATTTTATCCCAGACGGACGAACAGTCCGAGCGCACTATTCAGATATTGGAGGATATACTTCGCGCTTGTGTTATAGATTTCAGGGGTTATTGGGATCAATTCTTGCCACTTGCCGAGTTTTCCTACAACAATAGCTACTAGTGTAGCATTCAGATGGCTCCCTATAAGGCATTATACGGGAGGGAGTGCCGATCACCAGTTGGATGGTTTGAGTCGGGGGAGGCTCGGTTGTTGGGTACAGATTTGGTACAGGGTGCCTTGGAAAAGGTCAAGATTATTCAAGATCGACTTCACACAGCTCAGTCTAGGAAAAAGAGTTATGCCGATAGTCAAGTTTGTGATTTTGTATTCATGGTCGGAGAAAGAGTTTTGCTTCGGGTTTTCACCCATGAAGGGTATGATGAGGTTCGGAAAGAAGGGCAAGATGAGCCTTAGGTATATCGAACCCTTTGAGATTATTGAGAGAGTGGGTAAGGTGGCCTACAGGCTCGTATTTCCACTTAGTTTATTAGCAGTCCATCTAGTGTTCTATGTGTCCATGATCTGGAAGTATCACGGTGATCCGTCCAATATGTTTAGACTTCAGCTCAATCCAGTTTAACAAAGATTTAACTTATGAGGTGAAACCGGTGGCTATCCTAGCCTGGCGGGTCCGACAGTTGAGGTCAATGAGTTGTCCTTCAGTTCAAGTGCAGTGGAGAGGTCAGTCAGTCGAGGCATCCACTTGGGAGTTTGAGTCGAACATACGGAGTAGATATCTACACCTTTTTACCAGTGGGCTCGGATCCATATTTTGATGGTCCTAATGGGTCTGTATCATGATTTGGGACTTGGGCGTATGTCCGGAATCGAATTCGGAGGTCCCTAGCTCAAGTTATAGAATTTGTTGAAACATTTAAAGTTTAAAAGTTTAAAGAATTTATAGATTTGACCGAAGTTTGACTTTGTTTCTACCGGGTCCGTATTTCGATTCCGGGGCTTGGTGCAAAACGGAGTTGATTTGACATGATTCGAACATCCGATTGTTAAAATGAAAATTCTTAAGTTTCCTTGAAAATTTTATTTGTTTTGGTGTCCGATTCATAGTTCTAGGTGTTATTTGGATTGCGCGAATGAGCTCGTATGATATTTTGTACTTGTGTGCATGTTTGGTTTGGAGCCCCGAGGACTCAGGTGAGTTTTGGATAGGTTACGGAGTGAAGTGAAGTTGTACCTAGAATTATAGCTGATGCCTTTTAGCTTCTGGTTTCTATCGCAGATCTCGCATTTGCGAGATCTGGCTTGTATTTGTGAATAAGACTTCGCATTTGTGAGCATGGGCTGGTGGACAGGTTTGTTGCATTTGTGAGTACTCTACCGCATTTGCGATAGAGGCAGGTTCGCATTTGCGAACAAGTAGGTCGTATTTGCGATGAGGACTAGGGGGAAGCTAGTTTGCATTTATGATAAGGCCCAAATTTGCATTTGTGAACAAATCATAGCAAATGCGATGATAGTAGAGGTGTCGGTAATTTCGCATTTGCGGGGTTCGCAATTGCGAACTCCAAGTTGCAATTGCGACATCTGCGCTTGGTCAAAAGCTGAGTTAGACGCGATTTTGGTTCATTCTTTCAAATTTTCAACCCTAAAAACCTTAGAGGCGATTTTCCCAAGAGCTTTTCTTCCTCAATTCATTGGTAAGTTACTCTAACCTACTTTCTTTCGATTACCCACTACATTTCATAAGATTTCAACCTTAAATCTATGATTTTCATGGTAGAAATTGGGGATTTGGGTAGAATTAGGGATTTTAGTAAAATTGGAATTTATACCTCGAATTAAGGTCGGAGTTCGAAAAACATTACATAACCGATCTCGGGGTGAATAGGTAGTCGGGTTTTGGTCCGAATTTCGGGATTTTGACCAAGCAGGCAAAAGGTTAACGTTTGTTGACTTTTTCAATAAAAACCTAAATTGAACCTCTTTCATTCGTGGGTAGTTCCTAAGGCTTATTTTGAATAGTTTGGTTAATAATTTGTTAGATTTGGTTTGTTCAGAGGCTTATTTGAAAGGCAAGGTCGTGGTTGGACTTTGAGTCTATTACGGAGTGAGGTAAGTGTCGTGGTTAACCTTGACTTGAGGGATTAGGACTTGTTTGCCTATTTGCTACGTGTTTAAATGTGTGGGTACAACGTATATGTGAGGTGACGGGTACCTATGCGTTGTTGTTGGGTTAAAGCATGCGGGTGAGACTTGTTTACTTGTAATTTATTTTCTTCTGTGATTATGATATCCATGCTTAGACTACTTTATTAATTAATTGATCGTTCTTTCCGCATTTATGAACTATTTGTGATGATTGAATATTTTTGGAAGTTGAGGTTTGGTATTTTGGAATCATTATTGACGTAAAGTTTATTCTTGCTTATTCTATCTCCCAAATGTTTATATGCATTGCTACACGGTAAGGGAGAGTGTTAAAGCACGAAGGGTGATGTCGTGCCATATTTATCGTTTCATGGAGAGATTAAAAGTTAAAGCACGAAGGGTGATACCGTGCCATTATTATTATTTCACGGTGAGATTGAAAGTAAAAGCACGAAGGGTGATGCCATGCCATTATTATTATTTCATGGTGAGATTGAAAGTAAAAGCACGAAGGGTGATGGCGTGCCATTATTATTATTCATGGTAATTTTGCGAGTAAAAACACGATGGTTGATGCCGTGCCATCTTTATTCATTATGTTTATCCGTTTTCATTGGTTGATGGTTTTTTTGACTGTCTCATGTTGTCATTTCCTATTGTAGTTACTGTATCTTCTACCCCTTTCGCATGTCCCCTCCCAATCGTAAGTGTTTAATCTCTATTTGTTGTTATGTTGCACGTATATTTTCTTTTTAGGTATCCCCGGTAGATCTGCACGTATATCCTGTCATTGACTCGTCACTACCTCGTCGAGGTTAGGCTCGACACTTACATAGTATATTGGATCAATTGTACTCATACTACACTCTGCACTTTTTGTGCAGATATTGGTACTGGCCCCAGCTGTACATGAGGTGCATTAGCTCGGATTGGCATATTTGGAGACTCGAGATAGATCTACTGGCATCTGCAGACCTTGAAGTCCCTTTCCTCTTTCCGTATTTACTGTTCATTCCATTTGAAACAATTGTATTTATTTCAGACTCTGTTTGTAGAACTTCTAGAAGCTCGTGTAATTGTGACTCCAGATCCGGGTTGTATTTAGATATGCTGGTTATTATGCTACTTCGTACTTCATTTTATTTCATCCCAGTTTAATTGGTTTATTTATTTGAACTGTTTTAAGAAATTGATTTAAGAATTTCTCTAACGTTGGCTTGCCTAGCGAGTGAAATGTTATGCGCCATTACAGTCCCGAAAGTGAGAATTCCGGGTCGTGACAGTAGGACGAAAATCAATGTGGTTTTGAAGAATGGTATGATGAACCCATTAACCAGGAATACTACAAATCATGTTTGCTAAATATTTGGAATCTGATTGGTGAATACGAACTCCAGATCTTGAAACTACAAGAATAACTTGCCGCAGTGAAGGAGAAATAAAAGAGGCAGAAGAAGAAAAAAATCGATTAGAAGAGAAATTTAAGTGGTTGAAGCATAGAATAATGGGCGATAGTGACTAAACAAACACATGGATGCGTTTATTGTAGTAGTTTATTTTTATGTTGTATGTGTCATGTATTATCTTTAATTGGTAACGAATTTAAATTTATGCTAAGTGATGACGTCCAAATCCACTACTAAAAAGTAAATGGATACGGTCGCATGCAATATAATTTACCTAACTATGAGTCGGGGTCGAATACCACAGAGAACAATATGTAGGCGATTAGGCGTGTAAGAGAATTTTCACTTGTTATTCTAAGCCAAACACTTAGAAAGGTTTTGAGAAAATATTTATAACTAATTACGAAAATGTAAACTAACCTAGAAAGCAAATAAAATGATCAATGGCTACAAGCATGGATGCATTGGAAATTACACTCAAGTAACGATCCAATTTATTTTACGATTTTACAAATATGAGCGAGTTTATGTTAATTAGCCTCGGGTAATAATTTTATATTAGCTTCTTTCGAAGACTAACAAGACTTCCTAATTGAATTATCCCTAAACCAATAATTAAGCATACCCGAATATGGTTACAAGTAGTTCAATCCTATACCTAGGTAGAATCTATAAAGTGAGGGTTAACACCTCAAGTTCTTGTTAATTTATCTTCCCCAACCCCAAATTATCTTTTTCAAAATCAATTCGAAGTTAATGGGCGATCCCTAGGGTTAGCTAATCCCTTTGAAAACATTAAAGAACAAGAATAATTAAAGAAACAATAACTCATTTCATAATAAATAAAAATCATTCAATACATAAGCACAACAAGATATTTAATCCACACTTTAAGTATAAATATTCCCATAAACAAGATTCAAGTGTTGGAAAAAATACTACACACTTAGATATACAATACAAAGCAAGAAAATGAAGAAATGAATATAAATGGGTGAGAAATTCTCAACCAAAAGCTTCAAATCTTCAAGTCCCAAGTGGAGAACGACTATTTTGCAGAAGCGGCTAAAAGGACGCAGAAGCGCGTCCGCAGAAGCGGTCTTCAAGCGCAGAAGCGTGACCACAGAAGCGGTTTATCAATCGCAGATGCGATTTTTGTCCTGCAAGTCTCATTCTGCAGATGCGGACCTGCCTGCGCAGATGTAATTTCACTGGAAATATTTTCACTTCTTTTACTCTTTTTGCACAATTTCACTTCATTTGATCTCAACTCTCTTCAAGGTTCATGGTACCTAAAATCTTGCAATGCACACCATAAATTATCTTATTTTATAATTAAAGCATACAAAAACTAAAGAATAGAGACTATGATGAGTGGTAAAATCCCGACTCATCAATACCCCCAACTTAAAGCTTTTTCTTGACTTAAGCAAATCAAAACCAAAAATTCAATGAGGCTCTAACATTTAAAGCTCAACTAGCATCGCTATCATCTTCAAATCATATTCTCTGATTAAGCACAACACTTATAATTTTGGTTGGCACTAATAATTATGCTCAAGCATGTGAACTTCAACCAAACAACTCCCTCGTTTAAAACAATCTCAAGAATGCAATGGAGTTTCAAAATAATTAAGTGACAACAACCAAGCCTCAAGAAGTGACTCAAAAGCACTAGTCTACTGCATATGCTCAATTTACTCAATTCGAAATCTATCAATGTCACCAATCCATTATAATCCACGTGCCCTCACAAGAAAGAAAGTCCCAAAATTACCATATTTACAACAACAACACAAGGGACAAATGTACAAAGACACTCACTCCAAACAAAGAATTTCAAGTGTTACAAAATATCATATCATAAACTTGCCCTTATTTTAATTCACCGCCTATTCAAGAACATTCAGTTGGAGATCCCATAAGGACTTTTTAAGCTTGTAATGTAGGCTTAGGGAAGGGTAGGATAAATATTTGGGATACAAGTGACTACACCCTCCTTGAACACTACTCACATTTGTCTTTTCTTTTTGCACTTTGCTTCTTTTTAAATCACATAGCCCTTATTGCCATCTAGTTACCAACATAGAACCACCTTAAAGTACCTCTCTAATTTTCTCAAGACTCCATATTTTTTTTCTTTTTCATTTTATACAACTATTTTCTTTTGGAGCTTGAACATCTTCATATAAATAACTTTGAGGTATATGCTTCTACACACAATGTACATCTTCACCATTTCCAAATTAATACCAACACCCCCAACTTAGGCTTTTAGCCTCATTCTTAACATTCAAGGAGGGACGGGTTCAAAAGAGGGAATTATTTTACAAAAAAGGTAAAGTTTTGTAATGAGGTAGTCAAAGTAAAGGTTAAAGGCTCAAATGGGGTTAACTAGTGATAGTATTTATGCAATGGTAGGCTCGAAAGGCGAAAGAGGCTTTTTTAAAGATCACAAAGAATGCCTAAGTTCATCCCTCCAACCAAACATAATTAACATTAGCATTGAAAGACCAACCGTGCAAGTTCTAGATGATAAAAGTAAATACAAGAATTATTTTTAACAAAAACTAACATACATGGAACTTGTAATCAAGATGGATAAATTTCACTTCTTAATAAGAACAATTTGATCAATATCATGCCAACTAGTGGGCAAAGAGTTATAAAATGAGCCAAAAAGTTATCACAAAAATTATTCTTCCCTATGTAACTTACTTTTTCCCATGCACGCCCAACACATCTGCCTATATAGGTAAACTAGAATAGTTGCACCCCAGCTATAACCATATAAATCATCTAGCCGCTCTAGATGATGTAGAAATCGGAAGCTGACTAGGTTTCCCGAAGTGTTCGGGAACAGTATACCACCAAACATCAACAGCAACAATCTCGTGTGCCGGTCGATATCCTCTGGCGGTGAATCATCAGTAATCTCCGTGTACATCGCCACAAGATGTTGCCGAACAGGCATCAACTGCAATCGACTGGCCCCACTCAATGTAGTCCGGTGAGCCCCTACAACATATGGAGGTAATCCACTCCTGTATAGTCTCTAAGAGCATGCGGGTAAGCTACATGTATACCATCATCAGGCAGCCCGAAAAGAACCTCCACGTCCTCAAGCGTAATGGTAGCCTCGTCGATGGGTAGATGAAACATGTGCGTCTCCGGTCGCCACCGCTCTATCATAGCCGTGATCAACACCCAGTCGAACTGCAACCGACTGATCTCTATGATCCTGTAGAAACTCGTACCCTGAAGGCGTCTAACTATACGGGGATGCAGTGGGTGGTCCCTAATGAACTCCCACATATCGTCTATATGTCTGGGGCGAAATGTCTGGGACAAACACTGCCCATCTCAGGTGTGTGAAGACCTATGGTTGCCCTGTAGCAACAATAACTCTCGAGATGTAGGTCTGGGATGCATAGAGGGAACCTCCATGACGATGTTTGTAAATTGAACAATATTAATTAAAGTATTTTTCTATTTAATTATTTAACATCTTTAAATATATTGTAATATCTTTTATATTAATATTTAATTGATATTTTTTATATATTATTACTTAGGTTGATACATTTTCTATATTATTATTTTATATGTTAGTTTCTTACATTATTTTATATGTTTGTTTATTATTTATATGTTTGTTTCTTACTCAGCTATTTTTGGGTATAATAAAATTAAATAATTATTTTTTATAATTATACATGATATAATTAATAAATATTCATATCAAAATACTTAGTTTGACAAATTTTCTATATTGTTGTTTTTATGTTATTTTCTTACGTTTGTTGACTAAAATTCGAGAGGGTTTGTGTTTG
This sequence comes from Nicotiana otophora, assembly GCA_000715115.1. Lineage (NCBI taxonomy): Eukaryota > Viridiplantae > Streptophyta > Magnoliopsida > Solanales > Solanaceae > Nicotiana > Nicotiana otophora. The sequence goes on along the minus strand of AWOL01S0039157.1, from coordinate 103,960 downwards.
AACTATCATTTGTTTTCCAAATATTTTTGGGGTTAATAGAGAATTAAATGATTAATTTCAATAACTAAAAATATAATTAAGTAATTATTCATATAACAAATACTTAGGTTGATAAATTTTCTATATTAATATTTAATATGTTAGTTTCCAACAGTTGTTTACTAAAATTCTGCAGGGTTTTGTTTGAATTACCATCTTTTAAAGTTATTTTTGAATTATAACAGAATTATATATTAAAATTTCATAAGTAATAAAGATATATTCAATAATTAATCATATAAAAAATACTACAAACTTAATAGTAAATAATATTGAATTTACTTCATTCGTAACGGTTTATTTGTTAACTGTCATATTTTGCTCAAATTTCCCGACAACTGATTATTTTATGATTCCTATCTAATATTTGATAATTATCTATTGATACATTAAATCCATAATTGAGTACTCTATCTGAGTTTGTTAAGGAGAGCACAAAGTTTTTATTCTACATATTGAAATCTTAAAGAACACTAAAGTAACACTACTCTAAATGTAAACAAAGTCAACTACTATAAGTTAAAATTTATTATCAGCTTTACGACGCTAAATGACACTACATAACAATTAAGGGCACAACATAACACTAAAGGGTACTAAACAATAATAAAGTCACATATTAATATACGTACAACAATAAAATCACACATAACAATAATTATTCATAAAATAATAATATATATTTTTTACTAATTTTTTAGCACATAAATAAACTAATCCGGATAAAAAATAAAAAATTAATTAAATCACAAAACGATAATAAAAAAATAGACCACAGTAAAAAAGAACTAATAAGCATTTTATATACATGAGTTTTACCAAAAAGTAAGTCAGAATATCTCAATTTAAAATTTTTTGAAATGTAAAAAATTGATGATTTGGGAGCTGAAACGAGCAATGGACGAGATCCACTACACGACAACGCCTTAGATCCGGTGTTAGCTTGCTAAAATACGGAGAAGACACAATTTTTGGGGGACTAGTGGGCTCCAATAGAAGTTTTTGGTTAAAAAATGTTTTTTTTGGGGGGGG
>AWOL01S0039157.1:85226-102475 GCA_000715115.1 Nicotiana otophora | reverse complement strand
TTTTTTTGGGGGGGGGGGGGACCATTTTTTGTTTTTCGGTTTCTGTCTGGTCGGGGAAGAAGACGGGCCCATTTTTTTTATATAGGTATAGCGCATATACTTGCATATGCGTTATACCGCCCGTCAATTTAAAGTTCAAATTTAACGAATATATTGATCGCGTTATATCTTAACGGACAAACGTATTGTTAAGATATAGTGCGATGAATAATCGCGTTATATATAAAATAATACTCAGATATATTTTCACCTATTTTTGTGCTTTGAATCCGAAAAGAAAATATTTTGGTTCCGATTCTATTGGGAATAAGAAGAAAATGATGATGTTCAAAAAGAAGAAAAAGAGAAATGGAATTTCTGATCAAGCTTTGGATCTATCAATCAACTTTCTGAAATGTATGTGTACTTCACCAAGTTACCAACAATTGCACTTGAGTTTTCCTCGCAGTTATTGTTGCAGTATCGACATTTTCCTTCCCAAGAAAAATTGTACTCCGTTTATTTTTACTTGACATATATATTAAAAATAATTTTTTATTTTTATTTATCATTTTATGTATATCAAGAGAATGACAAATTTATTTTTCTATTATACCCACAGTATTTATTACTCATTTCAAATCATTTTCTCAAATTCAACAAAATATGCATCAATTAATATAGGTATTATGATAAATTATGCACTTCATCTATTATTTCTTAAGGGACGTGAAAAGTCAAAACGTGTCAAGTAAAAGTGAACGGAGGGAGTAGTACTCTAAAAGGCATAAATTAATTTGAGGTCAAGACAACAATATTTCCGTAAAATATGAATTAAACATATTTAGTTCTTCCTTTCCCTAGGTACACTTCACAGCCCTCTATAATTAAACATATTTAGTTCTTTTGTGTCTGATTTTACAAAATATTAAAAAAAAAAAAAAAAGAATATTTCCGCACTTAAAAAAATGGAAACGTGTATTCATTGTCGTGACTGGAAGATGGTAAATGCAATTCAGGAAACATCTATGAATCGGAATTAAGACGCACCATATTTTCTGTCTACATCTTTCGACAAAGACATATGTTTTAAAAATAAAAAATAAAAACAGTTCGGTGCACAAAATATACTGTATTTATATAGGGTTCGAAGAATAGCCGCACCCTAAGGCAGTGTGATGTAAACAACACATCCAAATACAAACATTATAAGTGACTGGTTCCACGGCTCGAACTCATGACCAATAGATCACACAGAGACAACTTTACCATTGCTCCAAAATTTCCCTTCTCAAAGACATGTAATTAACCTTATTAATTAGGAGTATAAGAGTATTTGTCAAAAAATGATCTTTTATTTGTATACACTAAATGAATTGAAGGTAAATTTAATAATAAATGAATTTCAGTTTGACAAAATGATAAATATTTAGAACCGAAGTCCGAAAGGAGTATCCTGCTTATAATGGCATGACACATTTAAAGCTTAAAGTGTTAGCCAGTCTGTATTACTATATTAATGAATAATGAAACAGTAAGCTTTTTGAAATAGAAATAAGAAACAAAAAGTTAGCAGCAACAGAATGTCGAAATAATATCTGAAAATAATTTCGAAATAAATCGAGCCCACTAAATGCATAGTGTGCCCTTAAAAAATTATTCTCCTCAAGTATCCGAGGTGCTTGAATATTATCCTCTCAGGATAGAATGATTTAACTCACCAGTGTATTGGTACCAAAAACTCTTATGAAATGCGAACCACTCAATGGTTGTAAAACACATTGAAAAATTTTGGCAGAAGAAGAAGATCAGAATTTTTTTGAAATACATGTCGCGGGTCATGGGCTATTCCGGATTAAATTTTAGTTAATTAATTAATTAAATAATTGAAAGAAATTTTGTTCAAAAAATTAATCAATCAATCAATCGTTAACCGAAGCCGAAGCCGAGCGATAACGATGACGGCGCGAGACTTACTTTCTTTCCAACCCTTTCAACACCAAAAGAAGTACTTTCTCAATATAGAAAAAAGGGAGTTCACTTTCCCTCCACTTTCTTACCTCCATTTTCCATTCACCAATCCAAAAGAAATTACCATCTTCTTGAAGAGGATAAAGGACATGAAGATTAGCTCAAAATTTGAAGGATTCAGAACAAAGAGCCGGTCACTTGAAATTCATGAATGATCACACAAATGACAGGTTAACAATGAAAGCAGAAAAATGCGTTATCCTATAGTCCTAACTCTTTTCACTAATTAGGCTTCACATAAATTTAACTTACTCACTCCGTTTCAGTTTATGTGAACCTATTTCTTTTTTTGTCCGTTCCAAAAAGAATGGCCCCTTTCTAAATTTGGATGCAATTTAACTTAAACTTCTAATTCTACCCTTAATGAGAAGCATTTATAACCACACAAATACTCTGGACCCCTTTTTGATTTGTTTAGGATCACAAATTACAAAAGTCTTTATTTTTTCTTAAACTCCGTGCCCACTCAAACAGGTTCACATAAATTGAAACGGAGATAGTATCATATACTTCGTTAATAGTCAGAACAAGCAAACTTTCCAACCAGAAGTTTGATCAAGAATGTTATAAGCAGCTTGCAACATGTCATCTCTTTAAAAGATAAAACTCAGAATAAATGTAACGAATACCCTTTAATCCATTCATAAACTCATAGTCAGGACAAAATTAGATATATAATGAGGCATTCAACATTCCCACCTAAACATATATTGATATATATTTCCAAGAAAACAAGTGAAACTATAGAAGAAAAGACCAAAAGCTTTGGCCAAAAAATTACGAAGTACTTCTCAGAAAGGAGAAAACACTCTCAACCAGCATCTCAAATAAATTTCGTCTTCCTCTTCTGACGTACTCTTTTTACTTGTTCTTCTAGAAACAACGACATAACAACATACCCAATATATTCTCACAAGTGGAGTCTGAAAAAGGTAGTACGTACGCAGACCTTACCCCTATAATGAAAGTACCTTAAAAATGTTTTTTTTGGGGTGTTTTATCTTATTCTTCTTCTTTCTTGAGTTGGGACTAATTAAGGGTTTGTACTTTGTATTAGGGTTTTCTTACCAAGTGTAAGTTTGTTATTATGCATCCAAACTTTGAAAACATGCCTTTTGATACAAATCTCATTACACAACTGCTGCACAACTCCTTCATCTTGTCTCTGAATTCGCCACCCTAATTTCTCAGCCAGTTCCAGCATTTTCTCCTTTTGTTCTTGGTTGAATCTCGTCCTAAATCTCTTCTTTGTCACACTGTTATTAGGGTTGCACAACTCTTCTTGATCCTCCCTATATCCACCACCTGTTGTTTTTGAGAGTGGAAAAAGTAGAAATCAGATGAGTACTAATTTTAAACAGATTACGTACGTTGAGTAGTAATTTTAGAACGACTTGTAGTAATTTTGGGAAGGATTATAGTAGCTTTAAAAGTCGTTCTAAATTTATTACTCTAGAAAGCTTTAAAATAGCCTACATACATATTAATTTTAAGATTTAAATTACATGTAATCCTTCTGTCTCAAATTTATGATTCCTAAAAATAAGTATCTCAAATTATTTGTCAATTTAGAAGTTCAAGATTTGTTTTTCCTATTTTACCCTTAGTAGTAAATGTTCTTGAAAACTACAAACACCTCAATTATGGGGTAATATTATGATTTTTAAATACCAATAAGACATAAATAAGGATAAAATAGTCAAAAATACCTCCTAATTATTATTTTCTCAAAGAGCATGTAAAACAAAAATACTACAGATAGTTTGAGACCGATGGAGTATCTGATAGTGCAATTCTTTTTCCAAACTAACAATGTCAAATTTACTTATTATAACACATTAATTTTTATTTTTATCAGATTATTAATTATGTTTAACTTAAGGATTTACATGTAATTAGTACAACATTTTTTTTACTCCATTAATATATAAAAATTAAACTCTAAATTTTGACCCACTAATTTTGAAACCCCAGAACTACTTTAATTAATTATAACAAACAAAAACACATTACCACCACCTCCTCCAGAAGTTGACGGCAGGGCTAAAGGTCTCTGCGGTGGCAAGACATGTTGAACGTACCCACACGGTGGGGTTCCATAGTAGGGTAGGTGGTGGAGTTGCGTCTCTTTCCGGTGGAAATTACGGTGGCAGTTGCAGGCGGCGCATTTGAGGGCATCAAGTGTACCATCTTCTCCGGCAGGCATGAACTCGCCGCAGCCGTCTACGGCGTGGCCACCGATACCGACGGCATGGTTCTTGAGACACTCTTTGTACTTCGGTTTCCTCATTTGCAGCGGTGCGTCGAGTATCAATTCGTCGGAATTACTCGGCATTTTGGGCTCATTAGTTGAGTTGGAGATTTCGAGTACTGAGTTATAATTTGGTGATGCTTTAATTTCTTTCTGATCTTCTTGAGTTTCGAACTCCATGGGATTTAGCTACTCCTTTAGCTAAATTCAGTAGCTAATCCAATAATATGTGTCTATAAATATATACTCCTTTTGCCTCGGATAAAATAGTGGGATTAGGATTTAGGAATATGAGTGTCAACTTCTTTAGTACGCTTTAAACAGTATTTGACACAAGGCGAAAAAGTAAACTACTTGAAGTTAAAATTGAACAAAAACAAAATATAAAAAACATCATGACACTTTTAAAAAAGAAAGAAATATTTTTAAAATTTGTGACTAAAATAAGTTAATTAAATTTGTGTATTTATAAATTATCTCATTAGGCGTAAAATGAGATATTTAAAGTTAAATTATTTTTTAAACATAAAAAAGTCATCATCCATTTTGGAAGACTAAAAAAGAAGAAGTATCACGTAAATTGTGTCAAAAAGTGTATTTGAACATAAGTTTTATTTATATTTCGAAATAAAGTCGTTATTTTGCTCGAAATACTCTATTTTAAATATCAAAGTTCCTCAACTTCAGTATTTGCGAATACTGAAATATTACTGACGCCAAACGGCGCCTTTATTAATCTTCGAGTATGAATTTCACCGTGCCTATCTTTTTACAGAATAAATATGGTATACTGTATACTCCCACCGTCCACTTTTACTTGTCTTACTCTACAAATATATTTTCAATTTTACTTGTCCACTTTCGCTTATCAAGAGAAAAATAATTTATTTTTTCTGTTTTATCTTAGCATTAATTACTCATTCCAAATCATTTTTCAAATTCATTAAAACTATACACCAATTAATATGGGTATCATGGTAAATTATGCACTTTATTTATTATTTTTTAAGGGGTGTGCAAAGTCAATAATGGACAAGTAAAAGTGAACGGAGGGACTATATTAGTCAAACTCACAATTACGTGCAATATGCATTTTCACTATCTTCAGTTCTCTTAAATTTTAATGGTTGTTTGTTGAAAATAAAGTTAAAACTTGACTTACTGTTTAACTATGAACTTCTAGTTTAACTTCTTTAGCTAAATTCACCACCTAAGAATTCAAGTAAAGTAATCTCTGAATATTTTAGTTTTATCTTCTGATCGGATCGCCTGGCTTCTTTCAAGCCCTACTTGAATTGCTTTCTTAAAAAAGGACTTCAAAAAAATTCAAATTCTTTTCATCTCCATTTTTCTTTTTGGGTGCAATCTCCATTCCTTTGTGTTCCAGAAGGTTTATTCCTATATTCTTTTTTACATTTTATGCCCCGGTCTCCCTCCGTTTATTTTTAATTGTCATGTTTCGCTTTTCGAGAGTCAAACGACATAAACTTTGATCAACGTTTTAATATGTATTTTTTTTACTATATTAATATGAGAAAAATTACAAATTATAATATTTTTCATATAGTTTCTGAATATCTAAATTTTAATTTTTAAATACTAAGAAAATTTAATATAATTTAGCTTTAAAAATTAGTCAAATTGACTATCGAATAGCAAAACGTGACAAGTAAAAATGAACCGAGAAAATAACTTAAATAAACAGTACACTCTAAACGGGAAAGAATCAAAATTTTCTGTTTGATGGATTGTCATTGCTTTCATCGCACGGTAAAGTAAGCAGAGAGTGGGGGACCGTAAAAACTTTAATCTGCCTTGCGGATACAAGTTCACTCTCTATCTCTTTATTCTTAAAAAAAAAAAAAGATTCCAAGTCTTCGTAGTTTGTCTACTTTTAATCATATTTCTTTACTTACTTCTCCACAAATGTGAAAGAATGAGAAAAATGATTTGAAGATTTCCTTTGTATTTTCAATAAATCTCTGTGTATTTGCTGAACATGCTTTGGATTATATACAAATGGAATTGAATCTAGGGCTACATACTATATTGCCAAGTGGCAATTTCCTATTAGCTAGTATAAGGATGTATATAAAATAAATATATGGATGGAGCAAATAATTAAAATACATATTCACATGTGCTATGCACTATGTGAATAATAGTGCTGGAAAGGACAGACCCAGAAGTGGGTTAGGGGCAAGCAGGCCCAATGCATTATGACCCAAAATCAGGCCCAAAACCAAGTGGCCTCATATGTGTGCTATACAGATCTGTTAATCAGATATTTTCATCTTTATCGGCTACAATACCCCTCCCCCCTCAAGTTGGAGGGTGTAGAAAACACACCCAACTTGCCCAAAAGATCACGATGAAGAGGTCCTGTGAGTGGTTTTGTGAAGTGATCTGCCAACTGGGCAGAAGATCGAACAAATGACAACGAAATTAGCCCAGCTAGGTATTGTTCGTACACAAAATGACAGACGATTTCAACATGCTTCGTCCGTTCGTGAAAACCGGAGTTTTTTGCTATGTGAATTGTTGCTTGGCTATCGGAGTGAAGAGTGACTGGAAGAGAAATAGGAATGGACAAATCCTCAAAAAGATGTACCAACCATGTAAGCTCTGCAACCACTCGCCGCATAGATCTGTATTCTGCCTCGGCCGAACTGAGTGAGATGGAAGTTTGCTTCTTGGATTTTCAAGAGATCGGAGAGGTACCAAGGTAAATGTAAGAATCACTCACCGACTTCCTTGAGTCCGGGTAGGTGGCCCAATCGGAATCACAAAAATCTAGAAGTTTGAATGAGGAGGAAGAAGACATAAAAAGCCCAAGCCCAGGGTCTCTGAGAAGATAGCGAAGCACACGGAATGCTGCATCTAGGTGTGGCTGTCGTGGGTCCTGCATGTACTGGCTAAGGTGCTGGATATTGAAGGATAAGTCTGGCTGGGTGTAAGGTAGTTAAGTTTGCCAAGGAGATTGCGATATAAGGTGGGATCCTTTACTGGTTCCCCTATGTGAGTAGACAAACGAGTAGATAAATTGAGTGGAGAAGAAATATGTGACAAATAGAGGGAGTCAAATTCTTGAAAAAGGTCTAAAGTGAATTTGCGCTGAGAAAGGATGAGTCCATTTGTTTCTCGGATAACTTCCATCCCTAGAAAAAAATATAAGTCCCCGAGATCTTTAATTTTGAATTCTTGATTGAGAAATTCTTTCAATGCATGTAATTCTATATTGTCATTTCCTGTCAAGAGTATATCATCCACATAGATAGCCACTATAGAAAAGGAAGAATCTGACTCTTTAAAGAACAAAGAATAATCGTTTAATGAGTGAATGAATCTCTTAAAATTCAAAGCAGTTGTAAGTTTAGCATACCACTGTCAAGATGCTTGTCGTAGCTCATAAATTGATTTCTTTAACTTGCATGCATGAGTAGGTTAAGGAGGTACAACCCCAAGTGGGAATTTCTTGTACACTTCTTTATTTAGATCTCCATGTAGGAAAGCGTTATTCACATCGAGCTGGTATAGACCCCATCCTTTCTTTAGTGCAGTGGCCAGTATGCATCTGATTGTGGTCATCTTCACCACAGGTAAAAAAGTTTCATTGAAGTCTATCCCCTCTTTCTGTATGTCTCTTCTAATGACCAATCTTGCCTTTAGTTTTTCCACACTACCATCTGAACGTTGTTTAACCTTATACACTCATTTTCATGGTAAAACTTTCCTTCCATATGGTAATTCAACCACTTCTCAAGTCTTATTAAGTTCAAGTACCTCAATCTATTTGTCCATTGCTTCTTGCCACCCTGGTTGATGTGTTGCCTGTAAATAGTTGGTAGGTTCTTGTATATTGGACAATGTGTTTAGCATATGTTGGTTAGTATAAGACAGTCCACTGAAAGATATACAAGTATGTATAACAGGTGTGAGAAAGCAAGAGTTGCTAACATATGTGAGTTGGAGTGCATTACAGATATAATCCTTGAGATCAGATGGAGTTGTGTATGGTCTGGTAGACTTCCTAACAAGAACATCCATCACAGGATCAGAATATAAAGAAGGAAAAATTGGTGCAGATGCATATAAATGACTAGATGATACTGGAGAATCTGGAGATAACCTAGAAGAAGAGATAGAGGGAATATGTGTGATAGGATGAATTGAAGAAATGGGTAAAAAACAGAAATCAATTGATGATTCAGTAGGCTCTTGGGAAGCTTGAGTGTGAGGTCTGCTAGCAAAAGGTAGAGTTTCAGGAGTCTGGTTACTTAGAGTAACTTTAGCAGTGGGTAAAGAAATATCAGAAGAAGAATTAGACTTAATAGAAGCAAATGGAAAGAATTCTTCATGAAATACAACATCTTTAGAAATGAAGGGCTTTAAATTATTGAGGTTCAACACTTTGTAACCCTTCTTTCCATGAGGATAACCTAAGAACACACAAGTAGTAGCCCTTGGTTCAAACTTAGTTCTATGATCTGAGAGAGTAGAAGCAAAACATAAACACCCAAAGCATCTAACGTTAAAGTAATTTGGCTTGCTTGTAAAACGAACTTCATAATGAGTCTTAAGCTTTAAGACACTTGAAGGAAATCTATTGATCAAATAGGTTGCTATAAGAAGGCAGCCACCCCAGTATGATATAGGTAGGTGTGATTGATATAACAAGGCTCTGGATGTCTCTAAAAGATGCTTGCGCTTTCTCTCCATAATTCCATTTTGTTGTGGTATGTACACACAAGTGGTTTGATGAACAATACCTTGTGACTGAAAAAATTCTGATTGAATGTTCCCACTTCCCAATTCAAAAGCATTGTCTGACCTTATAGTTTTCACCTTGCTATTAAACTGCCTTTCTACCATAGCTAGAAAGCTTTTTAGAATAGTGAATATATTGGATTTGTTGGTTAGTAGGTAGGTCCATGTGCCTCTACTGAAATCATCAACAATTGTAAGGAAATACTTAAATCCATCATATGTAGAATTATTGCATGGTCCCTAGACACCAACATGAATTAATTCAAATACTTTTTTGGTAGAAATAGAACTAGAGATAAAAGGAAGTTTGGGTTGCCTTGCCGTAGGACAAAAAACACATGGAGTGGAGAATTTGGAACACTTGGATATAGAAACTGATGAAACATTTTTCATATTGCTAAGGGGCATATGACGTAATCTGTAGTGCCACATCTTTTCCTTTACACTTGAATCAGAAAAACTAAAACATGAATGTAAACCATGATTGGAAACATAATTCCTTCTTGGAATGAAAACTCTTCTAAACTTAGGTGAGCTCTTAGACACTGCTGCTATATGTCTGGATCTGAGAATGTAAAGTCCTCCTTCCTCTTTACCAATCTTCAGTGGGCTTTTCATTGAAGGGCCCTGTAAAAGGAAACAAGAAAATGGAGTGAATAAAACGTATTACTTGAGTTGTGTGCACAACTTGTGCACAGATAACAGATTATATTTAAAAGATGGAATGTAAAGAACATTTTGCAGAATCAGATTAGGCAAAAGAGACACAGTTCATGAATAAGTGACTTTAACTCTGTAAGAGTTAGGGAGTTTAACCATGAGAGGTTTGGGTAAGGTTTTCAAATCTTTAAAAAATTCTTTACTGAAAGACATATGTTTTGTTGCTCCACTATCTAATATTCAAGACTCATCATTAATTTGAATTAAACAGGCAAAATCTTCAAAGAAATTGGCCATACCAGCACAGCTCACATTTGCTGCAACATCAGAGGTTCCTACACTGTTTGTCCCATTTTTTCTTGCTGAAGAAGCTGCAGCAACTCAACCACATTTTTCTAGGTGAGATTCTGAACTCCTGTAGCATTTTCTGCTTCTTAATCACTACTCTCATTTGAGAGGAAAGCATTGTTTGCCTGGGTACCTATCTGAAACCTTTTCTGCCTTGTGAGCTTGAAGTCAGTTGGAAACCCATGAATCCTATAGCACTTGTCTATGCTATGTCTAGGCTTCTTTCAATAGGAACAAATTCTTGCATGTTTCTTAGATTTAAAACTTGTTTTCTGTATCCTGTTCTCATTAAATTTCCTGAAGTTTCCTGGTTGGTTTGTAGCAATGAATGAGACAGATTCCCTAGAGTATGCAGGGGTAGATGTATCTCCCTCTATTTCTCATCTAATCACAAGAGAGTATGCCTGTCAAATGGAAGGTAAAGATGATGACAATAAAATATTGCTCCTTACCCTAATAAATATGTCCTTCAGTCCCATTAGGAACTGTAGTAGTCTCTCATCTTGCTGTGCTTTCAAGCTTTTGACTTTTGCCCCAAACTCACACTCACAAACACAAGCAGAAAATGTGTTGAGTGCATCTAGTTCATCCTATAGGATCTTCAATTTGGTGAAGTAAGTTGATACACTTGAATTTCCTTGTGCCACTGAACTTAATTCCTTTTGTAATTGGAACAACTTTGCTCCATTTTCCTAACCAAATTTGTCTTCCAGGTCACTTCATAAATCCTTTGAACTCTGTGAATAGAGAACACTCTCAACTATCTCTTTAGACAAGGAGTTGAGCAGCCATGAAAGTACCATATCATTACATCTTGCCCAGGCTTGTTGGATTGCAGAATCAGCTTTAGGGATAATAAGAGTACCATCGATAAATTCTAGCTTCTTCTTTGCAGATAAGGCAATGATAACTGCCTTTCTCCAACCTCCATATCCTTTTCCATCAAAGGCTGAGGACACAAGGTTCATCCCTGGATAGTCAAAAGGATGAAGGTAGTAAGGGTGAGTAGAGTCAATCACTCCTGAATCAATGGTAAGTGCAGGTGCAGGAACATTGGTGGTGGCAGTAGCAGAAGCTAGAGTATCAACCGACTGTGGTGAAGAACTCATAGCAGACAAGCTTAAAAGAAGAAGAAAAGTGAATAAGGAAAGCTGATTTATGACTGAGAAAGCAGAAAATGATAGCAGAATCAAACCTGCTCTGATACCATGAAAGAATGAGAAAAATGATTTGAATATTTCCTTTGTATTTTCAATAAATCTCTGTGTATTCCTGAACGTGCTTTGGATTATATACAAATAGGAATGAATCTAGGGCTACTTACTATATTGCCAAGTGGCAATGTCCTATTAGCTAGTATAAAGGTATACATAAAATAAATACATGGATGAAGCAAATAATTAAAATACATGTTCACATATGCAAATAATTAAAATACATATTCACATGTGCTAATTAAAATACTTCTAGAAAGGGCAGACCAGAAGTGGGCTAGGGGCAAGCAAGCCCAATGCAAAATGCATTGATGACCCAAAATCAAGCCCAAAACCGAGTGGCCTCATATGTGTGCTATACAGATTTGTTAATCAGATCTTTTCGTCTTCATCAGCTCCAACAAACTGTTATAGATTACATCTACAAAATGGAAAAATAGAGATAAAATCTATGATCTATAGTTACTGAGTTGAACCATTTACCGTGCTAAGAAAAATATTGTCACGACCCAATTTTACCTATAGGTCGTGATGGCGCCCAACATTACGGCTAGGCAAGCCAACTTAATAAATTAAGCATTCATTGAATAAATTTAAAACGAAGAGAAATAATAAAAATCCAAATTCTACCAATGTGTGTGCCAAGACATGATGTCACAAGTGTATGAACGTCTAGTAGATTATACAAAACCTCCAATACTGTCTGAAATAAAAATAGACAGAATGAAAAATACAAAGAGAGACACTAGTAGCTGCAGAACGGATCAGGGAAACAACTCACCACTATGCCCCTGGATAACGTGGGTGTAAGACGATAGGTCTCCCACTAGTACTTGCCTCAGTTCCTGCACAAAAAGTGCATCAAGTGTAGTATGAGTACGTAAACAACGTGTACCCAATAAGTATCAAGCCTAATCTCAAAGTGGTAGAGACGAGATGGCCGACTTTGACACTCACTATGGGTCAATAATAATAATTGAAATACAACTAGGATATTTAAATCAGCATGATTCACAAAATTTAAAATAATTTATTTAATCAGCCGAAATAATCAAATTCCTTCAAATGCAACAATTCTCAATATATTAATTAAATTCCTTCAATCAAATAATTTCCAATTTATCAATTAAATATTATTTACAGGAATAACAATTAATTCTTTAACAAGCAAGAATGATAATTCATTAAATTTCAAGAATTTTTCAATTTATCAATTAGCTACGCAAGCTGAAATAAACTGTAAGTATCGTGTAATTATTATTATTATTAAGCACGATTTCTGCCAAGGATGTACGGCCCGATCCAGAGTGTCGTGTACACTGCCGAGGGATGTGCGACACGATCCATAGATGCATCAATCCTGCCGAGGCGTTCGGCCTCCTCCACAAGAAAGGAGGACATTTTCTTATGTACCTCCGGAAGGAGAATATATTAATTATAAGATAAATTCGGGAGGAGAACGATTTCTTTTTAGCAATTAATTGATTTAAACAGAAAATCAAGCATATGAGATTTCCATTCTTTAATATCTTTATCTAACAATTCACAATATATTCATATATATCAATTAATATTAATTAATCAAGGAATACAATTTACACAAGTAATACATATTTTGAGACCTAAAATACCCGGACTTTAGCATTAATAGTAGCTACGCACAGACTCTCGTCACCTCGTACGTACGTAGCCTCCCCACAATTAGCAATAATTATTTAATTTTTAATCACCTATGAGGTAATTTCTCCCTCACAAGATTACAAGAGACTTACCTCGTCTTGCTCTAATGTAATCCACTAGAGGGCCTTTTCCACGATTATCCAACTCTGTCTGGCTCGAATCTAGCCAAAAATAATTCGATACAATCACTAAAAATTATAGGAATCAATTCTATAAGAAAATACTATATTTTCAATAACAATTCTGAAATTAATTAAAAATTCATCTGTGGGACCCACGTCTCGGAATCCGACAAAAGTTACGAAATATGAATACCCACTCAACCACGAGTCTACCCATACCAAAATCACTAAATTCCGATAAAATTCGGCCCTCAAATCCTCAAATCTATCCAAGAGGGTTTTCAAACTTTTCCAACTCAATTCACCAATTAAATGATAAAAATAGTGATGGATTCGGGTAATTTAACCAATATTGAGTTAAGAACACTTACCCCATTATTTTCTCTGAACATATCCCAAATATCGCCTAAATCCGAGCTCCGAATCGTTAAAAATGGAAAGTGGAACCCATTTTCAGGACTTAAACTCTCTGCCCAGTGATTTCTTCTACGCGATCGCGAACTTCCTCACGCGATCGCGTAGCACAAATTTTACTGCCCAAACATTAACCATACGCGATCGCGGAAAATACCACAAAGCACAGTCAACGCAAGCCTACGCGATCGCGAGCCTCCTCACGCGATCGCGAACCATTAAGCGCGTGGCCCAGCTCCTCCCCAGTTTCCCCTACGCGATCGCAAAGAACTACACGCGATCGCGATATACAAGCTGGCCTAACCTACGCGATCGCAAACGTGCTCGCGCGATCGCGTAGAATGAATTTCCACATGTCCAAAATAAGACTACGCGATTGCAAACCCATTCACGCGATCGCGTAAAACAAATCCACCTCTGTCCAAATTACTCTACGCGATCGCAGACCAACTTACGCGATCGCGTATAAGGAAATTAGAAGAAAATACCAGCAGTGTTCCAAAGGCCAAAAGTGATCTGTTAGTCGTCCGAAACTCACCTGAGCCCCTAGGGACCTCGACCAATTATACCAACAAGTACCAAAATATCATACAAACTTACTCAAACCCTCAAATCACATCAAACCACCCTAAAACCACGAATCATCCCCCAATTCAAGCTTAATGAAACTTAAGATTTCCACCTTCTACATTAGGTACCGAAACCTATCAAATCAAGTCCGATTGATCTCAAATTTTACACACAAGTCATAAATGACATAACAGAGCTATGAAAATTTTCAGAACTGGATTCCGACTCCGATATCAAAAAGTCAACTCCCCGGTCAAACTTCCAAACTTAAATTCCTATTTTAGCCATTTCAAGCCTAATTTAACTACGGACTTCCAAATACAATTCCGAACATGCTCCTAAATCAAAAATCACTATATAGAGCTGTTGGAATCGTCAAAATTCTATTCCGGGGTCATTTTCTCAAAATATTGACCGAAGTCAAACTTAACACTTTAAGGCCAACTTAAGAAAGCAAGTGTTCCGGTTTCAACCCAAACACTTACAAATCCCGAACCAACCATCCCCGCAAGTCATAAATCATTAAAAGCATATACGAAAAATTTTATTTTAGGGAAAGGGGTTCTAAAAGTTAAAATAATCGGTTGGGTCATTACATTCTCTACCTCTTAAACAAACGTTCGTCCTCGAACGGGTTTAGAATAATACCTGGAGTGCTAAATAAGTGTGGATATTTGCTTCGCATGTCCTCCTCGGCCTCCCAAGTCGCTTCCTCAGCTGGTTGGCCCCTCTACTGGACCTTTACTACAGAAATTCTCTTAGACCTCAACTGGCGAACTTGTTTATCAACAATGGCAAATGGCTCTTCTTCATAACCCAAACTCTTATCTAGCTGAACTGTTCTGAAGTCCAACACATGTGATAGGTCAGCATGATACTTCCGAAGCATAGATACATGGAAAACTGGATGAACTCCCAATAGACTGGAAGGCAATGCAAGCTCATAAGCAACCTTTCCAACTTGTCTCAACACCTCAAATGGGCCTATAAACCTTGGGCTCAACTTGTCCTTCTTCCCGAATCTCATAATTCCCTTCATCGGCGAAACCTTCAAGAGAACTTTTTCACCTACCATAAATGATAAATCACGCGCATTCTGATACGCGTAACTCTTCTGTCTTGACTGTGCTGTACGAAGTCGCTCCTGAATCAACTTTACCTTTTCCAAGGTATCCTTTACCAAATTAGTACCATATAACTTAGCCTCACCGGGCTCAAACCATACGATAGGTGAACGGCATCGACGACCATATAAAGCCTCAAATGGAGCCATCTCGATGCTGGATTGATAACTGTTATTATAAGCAAACTCGGCCAAAGGCAGGAAACGATCCCACTGACCTCCAAAGTCAATCACACATGCCCTGAGCATATCCTCCAAACTCTGAACTGTCTGCTCTGACTGCCCGTCGGTCTGTGGATGAAAGGCTGTGCTGAGCTCTACATGGGTCCCCAACTCACTATGTACTGCTCTCCAGAAATGTGAAGTAAACTGAGGGCCTCTATCTGATATGATGGAAGTTGGCACACCGTGCAACCGAACTATCTCCTAAATATAGATCTGGGCCAACCTCTCTGAAGTATACTTAGTCACAACAGGAATAAAATGTGTCGACTTAGTCAACCTATCATCAATCACCCAAACTGCATCAAACTTCCTCAAAGTTCGCGGCAACCCAACTACAAAGTCCATGGTAATGCGTTCCCATTTCCACTCTGGTATAGTCATCTGCTGAATTAGGCCACCTGGGCTCTGGTTCTCATATTTAACTTGCTGGCAATTTAGACACCTAGCTACATACTCAACTATGTCATTTTTCATTCGTCGCCACTAATAATGCTGCCTCAAGTCACGATACATCTTCGTAGCACCTGGATGAATAGAATACCGAGAACTGTGTGCCTCCTCCAGGATCTTTTTCCTTAGTTCATCCACGTTAGGAACACACAGATGATCCTGGAGTCGCAGAACACCATCCGCACCAATAGTAACTTCCTTGGCACCACCTCGTAGTACCATTTATCGAAGAACCATTAAGTGTGGGTCATTATACTGGCAAGCCTTGATCTGGACAAATAGTGAAGACTGAGTTACGACACATACAAAAACTCGGCTGGGCTCTAAAATATCTAGCCGGACAAGTCTATTGGCCAAGGACTGGATATCCAAAGCTAATAGCCTCTCTTCTGCTGAAATGAAAACCAAACTATCCATACTCTTCGCCTTTCTACTCAAGGCATCTGCAACTACATTTGCTTTACCTGGATGATGTATGATAGTAATATCATAATCTTTTAGTAATTCCGGCCATATGCACTGCCTCAAATTTAGGTCCCTTGGCTTGAACAAATGCTGCAAACTATGATGATCAGTATAAACTTCACAGGATACACCATAAAGACAATGCCTCCAAATCTTAAGGGCGTGAAC
Source organism: Nicotiana otophora (assembly GCA_000715115.1). NCBI lineage: Eukaryota > Viridiplantae > Streptophyta > Magnoliopsida > Solanales > Solanaceae > Nicotiana > Nicotiana otophora. The sequence continues at coordinate 86,008 of AWOL01S0039157.1, read as the reverse complement.
AATCGCAGCTAACTCCAAATCATGTACCAGATAATTTTGCTCGTGGGGCTTCAACTGACGTGAAGCATATGCAATAACTCGCCCTTCCTGCATTAATACACAACCCAAACCAACTCGTGAAGCATCGCAATACACTGTATACATTCCCGAACCGGAAGGTAACCTCTAACACTGGTGTTATAGTCAATGCTGTCTTGAGCTTCTGAAAGCTTGACTCACAATCATCGGACCATCGGAACTGAACACCTTTCTGGGTTAGTTTGGTCAAAGGTGCTGCAATAGATGAAAACCTTCCACAAACCGACGATAATAACCTCCTAAAATCAGAAAACTACTGATCTCAGTCGCCGAAGTGGGACGATGCCAATTCTAAACTGCCTCAATCGTTTTGGGATCAACCTTAATACCATCACCCGATACAATATGTCCCCGAAATGCTACAGACTCAAGCCAGAACTCACATTTAGAGAACTTAGCATATAACTTTTGTTCCCGCAATGTCTGAAGCACTACTCTCATATGCTGCTCATGTTCCTCCTTACTGCGCGAGTAGATCAAAATGTCATCAATGAAGACAATGACAAATGAATCAATATATGGCCTGAATACCTTGTTCATCAGATCCATAAATGCTGCCGGGGCATTAGTTAAACCGAAAGACATTACCAGAAACTCATAATGACCATATCTAGTACGGAAAGCAGTTTTCGGAACATCCGAATCTCGAATCTTCAACTGATAATACTCCGACCTCAAGTCGATCTTAGAGAACACCCTATCAC
>AWOL01S0039157.1:45766-83502 GCA_000715115.1 Nicotiana otophora | reverse complement strand
TAAGCATAGGCTGCTGACCTTGCTGTACTGGTCTACCCCGAAGCCTGGGGCAAAACCTCCGCATGTGACTGGGATCCCTGCACTCATAACAACTCTTCGGTACGATGGGCTGCTCACTAAGAGTCTGGCCCTGGGGACCTGAATACCCACTGGGAGGACCCTGAATAGCTAGTGGGCTATAGGAACTCTCTGGTATAGCACTGAGATAAGGTCGCACTAGAGCACCTCGAGGAGGTTGTGGTGCTGGAAATGGGGGTCTGTTGGACTGCCCCCTTACGAACTAACCTCTGCCCCCAGACAGAGCACCTCTGAACTCTCCAGAGTACCTGAACCGCTTATCTCTCATAATCTGCTCTCAACTTCGCAGACGCATACCTTCAATCCTCCGGGGTATCTCCACAACTCCCTCATAAGAAGTACCCATCTCTACCTCTCGAGCCATAGTGGCCTGAATACCAGTATGTAGACCGGCTACAAACCTCCGCACTCTCTCTGCCTCAGTAAGGAGTATCATAAGTGCATGGCGAGATAATTCAGAAAACCTCGCCTCATAAACAGTCACTGACATCTGACCCTGCTGGAGCTGCTCAAACTGAAACTGCAACTCTTCCCTCTGGGAGGGTGGAATATACATGTCCAGGAAGATACGGGTGAACCTGTCCCAAGTCATGAGAGGAGAATCTGTTGGTCTGCCAAGAACATAAGACTGCCATCATCTACGGGCTTTGCCTTCTAGCTGAAAAGTATAAAAGTCTACCCTATAAGACTCAAATATCCTCATGTTGTACAGTCTATCCTTGCACCGATCAATGAAGTCCTGTGGATCCTCATGTCGCTCACCCCCAAAGACATGGGGATGTAGTCTAGTCCATATGTCCAATAATTTCTAAGGATCGGTGGCTACAACTGGCCAGGGCTCAGGTGTAGCTGTTGCCACTGGCTGGGCTCCACCCACGGGTAGTGCACCCTGGGTCTCATATACAGTAGCTTCCTGTCCATGAGCCTGCGCAGTAGGGGTCTGTGCTCCCCCGCCCGTCTGAGATGTGGCTAGGTCTGCCAGAAATAAATCGGCATGAGTCATATTGTCCATGAATCGCAGCATACGACCTATGACATCCTGAAATCCCGGTACAGATGTGAAATCCACCGGAGCTGGCTGTGCCACAGGCACCTCATCCTGTTCCTCAATAATGGGGTTCTCTGCTGCACCCACAGGCGGCATAACTGGAACAGTTCTGGGATGTCCTCGCCCTCTACCACGAGCTGGAGCCCTCCCTCGGCTTCTGCCTCGGCCTCTAGCAACTGGGGGAGTAGCTCTTCCTTGGTTTGGAACTTCATTTGAGCGCGTTCTCACCATCTGTGAGAGAATAAGAGAAGGATATTTAGAACTACATCAATTGCATGATGGAATGTGAAGAAAGGAAATTTTCTAACACCCTATAGCCTCTCGAAGATAAGTACAGACGTCTCTGTACCGATCCACAAAACTCTATTAGGCCTGCTCATAACTTGTGAGACCTACGTAAACCTAGTGCTCTGATACCACGTTATCACGACCCAATTTTACCTATAGGTCATGATGGCACCCAATACTACGGCTAGGCAAGCCAACTTAATAAATTAAGCATTCATTGACAAAATTTAAAACCAAGAGAAATAATAAAAATCCAAATTCTACCAATGCGTGTGCCAAGACCTAGTGTCACAAGTGTATGAGCATCTAGTGGATTATACAAAACCTCCAATACTGTCTGAAATAAAAATAGACAGAATGAAAAATACAAAGAGAGACACTAGTAGCTGCAGAATGGATCAGGGAAACAACTCACCACTATGCCCTTGGATAACATGGGTGTAAGACGATAAGTCCCCCACTAGTACTTGCCTCAGTTCCTGCACGAAAAGTGCAGCAAGTGTAGTATGAGTACGTAAACAACGTGTACCCAGTAAGTATCAAGCCTAATCTCGAAGTGGTAGAGACGAGATGGCCGACTTTGACACTCACTATGGGTCAATAATAATAATTGAAATACAACTAGGATATTTAAATTAGCATGATTCACAGAATTTAAAATAATTTATTTAATCAGCGAAAATAATCAAAATCCTTCAAATGCAACAATTCTCAATATATTAATTAAATTCCTTCAATTCAAATAATTTTTAATTTATCAATTAAATATCATTTACATGAATAAAAATTAATTCTTTAACAAGCAAGAATAATAATTCATTAAATTTCAAGGATTTTCCAACTTGTCAATTAGCTACGCAAGCTGAAATAAACTGTGAAATTATCGTGTAATTATTATTATTATTAATCACGATTTCTACCGAGGACGTACGACCCGATCTAGAGTGTCGCGTACACTGCCGAGGGACGTGCGGCGCGATCCATAGATGCATCTATCCTGCCGAGGCGTTCGGCCCGCTCCACAAGAAAGGAGGACATTATTTATGTACCTCTAGAAGGAGAATATATTTATTATAAGATAAATTCGGGAGGAGAACAATTTCTTTTTAGCAATGATTTAAACAGAAAATCAAGCATATGAGATTTACATTCTTTAATATCTTTATCTAACAATTCACAATATATTCATATATATCAATTAATATTAATTAATCAAGGAATACAATTTACACAAGTAATTCATGCTTTGAGACCTAAACTACCCGAACTATAGCATTAATAGTAGCTACGCACGGACTCTTGTCACCTCGCACGTACGTAGCCCCCCCACAATTAGCAACAATTATTTAATTTTTAATCACCTATGAGGTAATTACCTCTCACAAGATTAGACAAGAGACTTACCTCATCTTGCTCCAATTTAATCCACTAGAGGGCCTTTTCCACGATTATCCAACTCTGTCTGGCTCGAATCTAGCCAAAAATAATTCGATACAATCACTAAAAATTATAGGAATCAATTCTATAAGAAAATACTATATTTTCAATAAATATTCCGAAATTAATTAAATATTCGTCCGTGGACCCACGTCTCGGAATCCGGCGAAAGTTATGAAATATGACACCCACTCAACCGCGATTCTACCCATACCAAAATCACTAAATTACGATAAAAATTCGGCCCTCAAATCCTCAAATCTATCCAAGAGGATTTTCAAACTTTTCCAACTCAATTCACCAATTAAATGATTAAAATAGTGATGGATTCGGGTAATTTAACCAATATTAATTTAAGAACACTTACCCCATTATTTTCTCTGAAAATCTCCCAAAAATCGCCTAAATCCGAGCTCCAAATCGTTAAAAATGAAAAATGGTACCCATTGTCAGAACTTAAACTCTCTGCCCAGTAATTTCTTCTACGCGATCGCGAACTTCCTCACGCGATCGCGTAGCACAAATTTTACTGCCCAAACATTAACCCTACGCGATTGTGGAAATTCCTACGCGATCGAGAAGCACAGTCTCCGCAAGCCTACGCGTTCGCGAGCCTCCTCACGAGATCGCGAAGCATTAAGCGCGTGGCCCAGCTCCTCCCCAGTTTCCCCTGCGCGATCGCAAACAACTACACACGATCGCGATGCACAAGCTGGCCTAACCTACGCGATCGCAAACGTGCCCACGCGATCGCATAGAACAAATTTCCAACTATCCAAAATAAGCCTACGCGATCGCAACCCCATTCACGCGATCACGTAGAACAAATCCACCTCTATCCAAATTACTCTACGCGATCGTGTATAAGGAAATCAGAAGAAAATACCATCAGTTATCAAAAGTGTTCCAAAGGCCAAAAGTGATCCGTTAGTTGTCCGAAACTCACCCGAGCCCCTCGGGATCTCGACCAATTATACCAACAAGTCCCAAAATATCATACGAACCTAGTCGAACCCTCAAATCACACCAAACCACCCTAAAACCGTGAATCATCCCCCAATTTAAGCTTAATGAAACTTAATATTTCCAACTTCTACATTAGGTACCGAAACCTATCAAATCAAGTCCGATTGACCTCAAATTTTGCACACAAGTCATAAATGACATAATGGAGCTATAAAAATTTTCAGAACTGGATTCTGGCTCCGATATCAAAAAGTCAACTCCCTGTCAAACGTCCAAACTTAAATTCCTATTTTAGCCATTTCAAGCCTAATTTAACGACGGACTTCCAAATAAAATTTCGAACACGCTCCTAAGTCCAAAATCACCATACGGAGCTGTTGAAATCGTTAAAATCCTATTCCGGGGTCTTTTCCTTAAAATATTGATCGAAGTCAAACTTAACACTTTAAGACCAACTTAAGGAACCAAATGTTCCGGTTTCAACCCAAACATTTTCAAATCCCGAATCAACCATCCCCGAAGTCATAAATCATTAAAAACACATACAAAAAGTTTTATTTTAGGGAAAGGGGTTCTAAAAGTTAAAATGACCGGTTAGGTCATTACAAATATAATGAGTTTAATGTCGTAAACCTTAAATGTATGAACTCATAAAATTTAAATCTTGGATCCGCCTATGTCTATATGTATATTGTTCGGTATGCGAACAAAGTTCCATACCGGTACCTAAAAAGATTAGGAGCCTACATATAAGGTGTAAGAATCTCTTAATGGTGTGAGACATTTTCAGAAAAATCGTGCGGACTTGGGCCAAATCGGCCAATATCACACAATGTTAAAATACTTATGAGTTATTTTAGCCCAACAACTGATATTGAACCCCATGTTCAGCAGGACGATATATAAAACAATGACAGTGATGGCGTGGAGCTCGGTTTACTTTCCCTTATGAGCTGAGAGGCGCACACAGACAAGAAGAAGCTAGCTCCATGCTTCGATTTCTATAATATTGTAACAATGTCAGTGGCACAAAGTCAATCTCAAAAAGTGATCAGTGGATCGTGATAGTGAGCACATGAAACTTAGTTCGAGTGAGAGACCCATGAATCATACTTATGAGTTACATAGAGACGCACACAGACAAGAAAAAGCTAGTTACATGCTTCGGTTACCATAACACTCTAATAATATGAGTGGCACAGTGAATCTCGAAAATTAATCTGTGGATCGTAGTAATGGGTCATGTGAAACTTAGTTCGAGGGAGAGAATCATGGATCGTGATTAGGGATGTTCATGATTCGGTTTGCATCGGTTAGTAAGTCGGTTCTTAAAATATTGGAACCAAACCAAACCAATTAAGTCAGGTTTTTAGAGATTCGGTTTTTGTCGGTTTTTCGATTTTTTCGGTTATTTATCGGATGTTTTCTTAAATACGAGACATACACTACCAAACACATATTCCGGCGACTACATTTTCAACGTAACACTATCAAACCAATTGCTCTTTGAGAAATCTATCATTTACCATGATATATTTGATGATACTTGAATCAAATAGTGATGAATAATTTAAGTACTCAATTAATTATTTTTAACATAAAATAATTCTTGTACTTAGCAAAAGCAAACTATCAATCAAACCAGAATGTAAAGGCAAAGAATTGGATTATTATAATAGCAAAGAACTAGACTAAAAATACAAACGACTAATATGTACCATAATATTTTAGAAACTTTATATAAAAATATACATATATATATGTGTAATAATAAATTTAAATAGCTACTTCTATAGTCGGGTTGGTTCGGGTTTTTTCGGTTATTTTTTTATTAAAATCAAAACCAAACCAAATTTGATCGGTTTTTAAAATTCAAAACCAAAACCAAACCAAACCAAAAAAGAATCATTTTTTGGTCGGTTTGGTTCGATTTTTCGGATTTTTATAAACGCCTCTAATCGTGTCAATCCATCAAGTAATTAATGGAATAATTAACGAGATAGAAAATCGCAGAATAAGATCGCATAATTTAAGATTTTGCAGTACTGAGTAGTGAGGGGATTCATCATTCATGTGATCCCTTAATACATAGACAACCCGGATGAGGGAGTGTGACAAGTCATTGCTCCTTGACAAATACCCTTATCTCCATATAATTCTTAAAGAAAAATTGATAATGAATCTAACTCAATCTTAAAAGCTATCAAATGAAAAGCGTCCGAGATCGATTCAAATGTGAATAACATAATACGAGAGGCCAATAATGAGAGAGACAACAACACGATGGATGAATCTCGACTCCGATACCATATAAAAATTAAAAAAAGAATATTCGGCCTAATTTAACTCGATCATTTCTTCAACCGATATGAAACTTTAACACTCTAATTCTTCCCCACATTTACTCTCACACTCACTAATCTGCATTCTTGTCAGCTAAAAGGAAACCAATGATACAAGAGAAAGCTCCAACTCCAGCATAATATTTTGTACTTATAGCTGCAGAGCATAAACAGATACATATAAATGCATGCAGACAGATGGAAAACGACAATATTTTCTTTTGTTATGTCACTACTTCTCTGTCGCACGTTAACATCTTCAACACAACAACAATAGTGTATTCACATATTGTATACGCAAACCTTATTCCTACTCGCGAAGGTAAAAGACTATCCGATCAAGAAAACCAAAGTTATTTAATTTCTTTTTCTTTTATTACAGACTTACAGTGATGAACTGCTTTGCTTAAGTGCCATTCCTGACCATTCACTTTCTTTTTTAGTCTGGTTTTTTGCCTATGTCTTCACTCAATCTCTGATGCCGTGCATGATCCGGTTTTTATAACAGGTTTTTCCTTAATGGGGTTTTGACATTGCTATTTGCGTGAAATGTTATTTGTTTGGTGCTGACAAAAAAAGAAAGAATTGCATGTAATATATTTTGGATTTAACTTAGTACCACTAATATTTTAAAGAGTTTTTATGCTATCACTTTAATTTAACTGCTGCTTATCTGCTTTATTTTTTTAGGTAACTAATTTCACTACTCTGTCATTATCTTTTGGTAATTTTATACTATATATAAAGGTTAAATTCACGATAATTTTTTTGTGGCTCAACCTCATAAGAAAAAACCGCCATCTCTTTTGTTTTACATGACACTATTTCATTATTAATCTATACTAAAGAAAATGACAACCGACAAGGTGGGTTGCTCTGATGGTAAGCACCTTTCACTTCCAACCAAGAGGTTGTGAGTTCGAGTCACCCCAAGAGCAAGGTGGGGAGTTCTTGGAGGGAAGGATGCCGAGGGTCATTTGGAAACAGCCTCTCTACCCCAGGGTAGGGGTAAGATCTGCGTACACATTACCCTCCCCAGACCCCACTAGTGGAATTATACTGGGTTGTTGTTGTTGTTGTAAAGAAAATAACACTTTTTTTTTATTTAGAAGTAATTTAATTTCTAAACTTTGTATTTTACTCATATTGGCATACTCTTATATCTTAAGATCACAAGTTTTTAAAAGTTTTCCCTAAACTTTATGTCTAGCCAATATCGGTGGAGCTATAATGTTGTGTATCAGCTTAGTAGTACCTAATAACTTTGACCCAAATTCTATATTTGTGCCAAAAAAACTGCTTAAAATATATAAATAATTTATTTTGGACCCAACAAACTCCCCAATCAAACTATACCACATAAATTAAAACGAACAATAAAATCAAATGATTAAATAAAATGAAGCTGGGGCATTCTATTTTATGTTTATATACGTACGTGTCTACCCATATGCATGCCTTAACAACTTAGGGATTTGGTTGAGGGGGTAGAGGAAAATTAGTAAGTTGTCTCACTTCCTTAGATCAATTGCTATATGCGACGTGAGAAGGACCTATGTTGTAAAGATAGGGGTCCGGAAAGTTCGAACAACTTTTTATGTATACATATATATATTTTTTTTAAAAAGTGATATATTAGTAATAATATTTTATATATAAAATAAATTTTGATTGAATACAAAAATATATCTGCGACCTTCAAATCTTGGGTTCGCCCTTTATGCCACTTGTAAGAAAAGTTCCCCACATTCACAAAATAATTCAAAATAGATATACTACAGTAGTTTTCCTGGCCAACATAACAAAAAACAACAAACAAAATTTGAGAAAGGGCATTAAATTGTTCAAATAGGTAGTTGGGGGCACATGTGAGAGCTGCAGGAAGTACCACAAACTGTGCTTAGGGTTATCAATGACTTCCATTAGATAGTAGACTTTGGCCCCATTCTGTGTACTCTAAAGTTAAAAGAAAGAATCAAATCAGTGCTAAAAATAGGGTAACTGTATGAAATGATTCACTTCATGTTTGCACGCATATGGTAAAATAATACTAACTCTCTGCTTTTTTTCCAACACTATTCAAACCTTTGCACTCGTCACATCGACCTTCATAATTGTTTAATTTCTCTACTTACTTTCTCTCGTGAGCTAATTGAAGCATGCGTGAAGAATTGAGATCGAAGGCACGCATTATATTAAGATGTTATTGAGTTCGGGATTACCCTCTTAATTGGTTTGACAATTTATTACATCCTTTATTTGTTTAATCTAACGTTAATTATCATTTATATTGAATTAATCTATATATACTTAAAATCATATATAAATTTAATTGTTATCTATTTTTAGGGTAAACAGTTTGGCGCCCACCGTGGGGCTAAGGATAATAATGGCAATTTGATATAAATTTTCATAACACACTCTATTTTACACTTGTTCTTTGAGCTTTTTCAGGTCAAATTAAAAATGTCAAACTCCCAATTTGCCCATTTGAACGTTGATGATGAGTTCGACCACCATGGCGTGAACAACAACATGGTGCCCAGCAACGAGGTGCCCCCTGTTGACCCTAACGGATTCCCAGTAGCGGATCCAATCGATGCTAACTCATAAGTGCTTATCGAAGCAAACTTTCCTAGTGACCTCGAAAGCAGCATTGGCGGGGTAGCCCAGTTGAAAGCCCGGAGTACACACGCCGTCGAAGGTGATGGATCAACCTGCGGGTAATTTTCAAAATGTTACAGGCTCAACAGGCAGCAATAGCCCAGTTACAGAACCAAAGCCTCGCCCCCATCAGAATTGAGCCCGAACCATCCCAGGAAAATGCTCGCAAAAATGAACAGGCCATAGAAAGGCAGGGTGAAGCAGAACCCGGGACCAACCCCTGAGATAATAAAGATTCTTGAGGAACTGACAAAACGGGTGGAATCGGGAGAAAAGAAAATCAAAACCAACGACCAAAAAATAGAGACCTATAACTCTAGGGCCGATCAAATCCCAGGAGCACCACCAATACTGAAGGGCCTGGATTCCAAGAAATTTGTTCAAAAGTCGTTCTCTCTAAGCGCAACTCCGAAGCCGATCCCAAAGAAGTTCCGTATGCCCGAAATTTTGAAGTATAATGGAACAACTGATCCAAATGAATATGTGACCTCCTACACGTGTGCCATCAAGAGAAACGACTTGGAAGATGACGATATCGAATCCATTCTACTGAAAAAGCTCAGAGAGACCTTGTCCAAAGGAGCTATGATATAGTATCACAACTTACCCCCTAATTCTATTGACTCATTTGCTATGCTTGTAGATGCCTTTGTAAAAGCACACGCCGGGGCCATTAAGGTCAAGCTCAGGAAGTCTGGACTTTTCAAAGTCAAGCAAAGAGATAACGAGATGCTCAGGGAATTCGTGTTAAGGTTTCAAACAGAACACATGGATATGCCTCCGGTGGCGGACGATTGGGCCGTTCAGGCATTCACCCAAGGACTCAACCCCCAAAGCTCATTGGCTTCGCAGTAGTTGAAACAAAATTTAATAAAATACCCGCCGGTAAATTGGGCCGACGTCCATAACATGTACCAATCAAAAATTAGGGTCGAAGACAATCAACTCATGGCCCCTTCCGGGTCCATTTATCCCGTCAGAACTAGTGACAGATCCAAAAGAGCCATCGATCATGAACCAAGATCGAACAGAGATCGGTATCAACCATACAATGGAGATCGAATGGGTAATGGGTCCGGGCGCAATCCTGAGATGAGTGAAAGAAGAAGCGATTGAGGTCAAAATAACCGGGGACTCATGAGAAAAAATGGTTTCAACAGACCGTTATCGGGTCTAAGGAGGCACAAAAGTTATCGGAGTACAACTTCAGCGTTGATGCTGCCGGCATCGTATCAACCATCTAACGCATCAAAGGCATTAAGTGGCCTTGACTGTTGTAATCCAATCCTTCCCAAAGGGATCCCAACCTAATGTGTAAGTATCATGGTACTCACGGCCACAAAACCGAAGACTGCTGACAACTTAGAGAAGAATTAGCTCGGTCATTCAATAACGAACACCTCCGAGAATGTTTGAGTGATCGAGCCAAAAATCACTTCAGGAATAGGGACTCCAACAAGCAGATCAAGTAAGAGGAACCTCAGCAAGTCATTAATATGATCATTGGTGGAGTTGACGTCCCCCAAGGGCCGATGTTAAAGCGCACCAAGGTGTCCATTACAAAGGAAAAACAGACGCGAGATTATGTACCGGAGGGATTCGTATCTTTCAATGGCGAGGACGTTGAAGGCATCATGAAACCACATAATGATGCGCTAGTAATATATGTACTCGTGAATAAATCTCGAGTTAAGCGTGTGTTAATTTATCCAGGTAGCTCGGCCAATATCATCAGATCGAGGGTCGTAGAACATCTGGCTTTACAAGACTAGATGATGCTTGAAGTCTGAGTTTTAAACGAATTTAACATGGCATGCGAGACTACCAAAAGGGAGATAACCCTGCCGGTAAACAACGCCGGGACCGTACAGGAAACAAAGTTCTACGTGATCGAAAGAGATATGAGATACAATGCTCTATTCGTAAGGCTATGGATTTACAACATGAGGGCAGTACCCTCGACACTACATCAGGCGTTGAAATTCCCCACACTGGGAGGGATCAAGACTGTTTACGGAGAACAGTCGGCCACACAAGAAATGTTCGTTATCGATGAGGTGACCCCGATATCTGCACTCTCGACATCAAAGCACCCGAGCTCGACTACCAAGGAAGAAACCAAATAGCAATCACTGATGCCGGCCCCGACCGAACCAGAAAAGCAAGTGACATGCGAGGATGATGATTACAGAGTCCCTAGGTCATTCATAGCCTATGACGATTCCGATGCCACCAAATCAAAGGTTGAGGAGCTGGAGCAAGTCATATTGATCGAACACTTGCCCGATCGGAAGGTATACCTGGGCACGGGGCTAACGCCCGAGCTTAGGAAAAAACTCATTGAATTCGTTATTGATAACATAGATTGTTTATATTTGTCCCATCTTGATATGACAGGGATCCCTCCAGAAATAACTACTCACAAGCTGAGCTTGGATCTGAAGTTCCACCCGGTTAAACAGAAGAGGAGGCCTCAGGTCTGTAATGACCCGACTTGTCATTTTAAGAATTAGCATCTCGTTCAACGACTTAAGGTCATGAGAAACTTTATTATGTGTATTATGACTTGCGTGTGTGGTCGAATTTGATTTTCGGATGATTCGAGAATAAATTGAAAGAACAATTCTCATTTGTGAAGCGTAAATGAAAAGAGTTGACGAGAGTTGGACTTTTGAGTAAACGACCCCGGAATAGAGTTTTGATTATTCCAATAGCTTCGTATGGTGATTTTGGACTCATGAGTGTGTCCGTAAAATTATTTAGAAGCCCGTAGTTAAATTAGGCTTGAAATGGCAAAAATATGAAGTTTAAGTTGAAAGTTTGACCGGGGAGTTGACTTTTTGATATCGAGGTTAGAATCCAGTTTTGAAAATTTTCATAGGTCTGTTATATTGTTGTTGTTTATATTTATGATTTTGGACTACGAGGCGGTACCTCGGGAGTGCCCTTTGTTGATATTTTTCTATGGTTACACTTGCCTTTGGTTATTTTATGTTTTCGTGATATGTAAATTTTTGTGTTCTTCTGTGATGTATTATTTGATTTTATTATGTGTTTTGTATTTCTTGTTGTATTGTGTTGGCTTTGGCTCTTTGTAGAAGACTCTGAGGATTTGTGTTTATGATTTTTACTGGTTTTCAAAATTGGAGTTGTTTCGAATAAAAGAAATTGCTATTATGTTTTAATTTAATAAATTTTACATCCAAATTTGTAGTCATCAAATGCTTTATTTTAATTGAAATGTTATTTTCTTCACCCAAACGAGTTCAAAAATAAACTCATTTCTTTGATGATTTCTTACTTGGTTTAAAAAATTATAAACTTACTTTATTAAAAATAAATTGATCATGCGGATCTTATATAAATTAATATATTGGCACGTGAATTATCCGTACAGTTGTGATATGAAACGTGGGCATGAGATGTCGTGGTTAAATGATGATGATATTTGGCACGTGAGTTGTCCGTGCGGTTGTGATAGAGAAATTGGCACGAGATGCCATTGAAATATGAAAATGGGCTGAGACCCGTATTTTATGATTTTGAAATATTGTGTCACGGGGTGACTTTATTCGAAAGAGTTTTATTTGAAAGATATTTGTTTGAAGGAAAGAGATTTGAAAGAGATTTATTTGAAATAGATTTATTTGAAAGTATTATATCCTGAAGATTTCTATTTGAAAAACATATAGGCGAAAGATTTATATTGGAAGGACTTGATTAATTGGTTGTACTTGTATTCATTATTTGTTACGCAATATTTATGGTGTTCTTATCGCCATGCTGTATATATCACTGGTTGATTATTGTTTCCATCATTGTTATTTGTTTCCTATTATTTTAGCATACAATATTGTACAAGTTATTAGACTAGTGAGTGTCTCGACTATACCTCCTCACTACTTCAGTGAGGTTAGTCTTGATACTTACTGGGTACCGACCGTGGTGTACTCATACTACACTTTTGCACATTTTTGTGCAGAACCAGTTGTTGGAGATAACGGACTCGGACAGAATTAAAGTGTGATCGCAAGGATTCAAGGTAGAGCTGCTTGTTCGTCACAGTCCCTTGGAGTCTTTCCATTTTTTTGTACTGCTAATTATTAATCAAACAGTATTAGGTATTTGATCCTTGAGATCATTCCATGTATTCAGTTAGAGTTCATGATTCAGTATTACCAATATTGGGAGGTTGTTATATTTGTAATTATTTCCGTTGTTGGTTTATATTTATTTTTAAAAAGACTTGAATTGTTATTATAATCGGCTTACCTAGTCTTAGAGACTAAGTGCCATCACGACGCTTGTGACGGGATTTTGGGTCGTGGCAAGTTAGTATCATAGCTCTAGGTTAATAGGTTCTATGAGTCACAAACGAGTTTAGTAGACGTCTCCGTACCGATCCGCAAGACTCTACTAAACTCGCTTATGACTCGTAACACCTCTCTGCTGACGTGGCTGTGGAGACTCAAGGTAAACCCGCTGATGCGTTCGCATGCTTCAGAGTTACCTTCAAGTTTTTGTTTTGCACTGTTTATTCTTATTTCTAGACAGTTGTATTTAGAAATTTTCTAGCAAACACTATGTAGAGATTATGACTTGTACTACCGATTTTGGGAATTGTAAATTTTAAGAGATTTGTATTTCAAATTGTTAGATGTTATTTAAATAATGTTGTTGTTTCAATTAATATTAGATTTACGTAGTCCCAAAGACTAGGTGCCATCACGATACCCAACGGAGGGAAAATTGGGTCGTTACAAGGTCGAAGTCAAGCATGCATTCATCAAAGACGAGGTATCCAACCTCCTTAAAATAGGGTCCATTCGGGAAGTTAAGTACCAGGATTGGTTAGAAACGTAGTAGTAGTGCAGAAAAAGGAAAATAAATTAAGAATGTGTATAGATTACAAAGACTTGAACAAGGCATGCCCTAAGGACTCATTTCCTTTGCATAACATCGACCACATGATCGATGCGATGGCTGGCCACGAGATACTCAGCTTTCTTGACGCCTATTCCGGGTATAATCAGATCAGGATAGACCCGGGCGACCAAGAAAAGACTTCCTTCATTACTAAATATGACACCTATTGTTATAACGTAATTCCATTTGGACTAAAGAATTCCGGTGCCACTTACCTACGCCTAGTAAATCGGATGTTCGAAGAGCAAATAAGAAAATCAATGGAGGCTTACATTGGCGACATGTTAGTTAAGTCCCTGCGAGCAAAGGGCCATTTGGAACATTTGCAAGAAACCTTCAACATACCGAAGAAATATAATATGAAGCTGAACCCGAAAAATGCGCATTCGGGGTAGGGTCCGGGAAGTTCCTTGGATTCATGGTGTCCAAGCAGGGAATCAACATCAATCCCGACAAAATCAAAGTTATAGAAGACATCACCATAGTAGACAATGTGAAGGCCATTCAAAGGTTAACCAGGCATATAGTCACCCTGGGTCGGTTCATATAAACGTCCTCCGATAAGATCCATCGGTTCTTATTATTTTTGAAAAAGAAGAATAACTTTTCATGGACCCCGGAGTGCCAGCAAGCTTTGGAAGAACTCAAATGGTACCTTTTGAGTCCGCCTTTGCTTCACCTGGAGATAACAGTAAGTGGAGTCTTAGTCCGGAATGGGCTGGCCGGTCCGCCTTAANAGTCTGGTGCCAGCAGCCGCGGTAATTCCAGCTCCAATAGCGTATATTTAAGTTGTTGCAGTTAAAAAGCTCGTAGTTGGACTTTGGGATGGGCCGGCCGGTCCGCCTTAGGTGTGCACCGGTCGTCTCGTCCCTTCTGCCGGCGATGCGCTCCTGGCCTTAATTGGCCGGGTCGTGCCTCCGGCGCTGTTACTTTGAAGAAATTAGAGTGCTCAAAGCAAGACTATGCTCTGTATACATTAGCATGGGATAACATTATAGGATTTCGGTCCTATTACGTTGGCCTTCGGGATCAGAGTAATGATTAACAGGGACAGTCGGGGGCATTCGTATTTCATAGTCAGAGGTGAAACTTTTGGATTTATGAAAGACGAACAACTGCGAAAGCATTTGCCAAGGATGGTTTCATTAATAAAGAATGAAAGTTGGGGGCTCGAAGACGATCAGATACCGTCCTAGTCTCAACCATAAACGATGCTGACCAGGGATCGACGGATGTTCCTTTTAGGACTCCGCTGGCACCTTATGAGAAATCAAAGTTTTTGGGTTTCGGGGGGAGTATGGTCGCAAGGCTGATACTTAAAGGAATTGACGGAAGGGCACCACCAGGAGTGGAGCCTGTGGCTTAATTTGACTTAACACGGGGAAAATTACCAGGTCCAGACATAGTAAGGATTGACAGATTGAGAGCTCTTTCTTGATTCTATTGGTTGTGGAGATACCTGTACTTAGCGGTATTCGAGAAAACAGTAAGTGGAGTCTTAGTACGGGAGGAGGAAGGTACGCAATTTCCTATATATTATGTTAGAAAGACTCTAGGCGAGGCCGAAACAAGGTATCCTCACCTGGAGAAATTGGCGCTCACTTTTGCTAAGCGCCTCCAGGAAGTTAAAGCCATATTTTCAATTCCATCCCATATGTGTCGTAACTACTTACCCATTGAAGAACATAATACATAAACCCGAGCTCTCGGGACGGTTGGCCAAATAGGCCGTGGAAATTAGCGGGTACGATATCGAATATCGACCTCGAACCGCTATCAAATCTCAAATTTTGGCATACTTCGTGGCCGACATCATGCCGGCCTTAATACCCAAATTCGAAAAGGAATTGTTGTTAACCTCGGGGACCTTCTCGAGTATCTGGACCCTCTTTACAGATAGTGCATCGAACGCAAAGGGGTCCGAACTCGACATCGTGTTGAAGATACCCACGGGTAACGTAGTTAGGGAATTTATTAGAACTGTGAAATTGACTAACAATGAGGCTGAGTATAAGGCCATGATTGCAGGTCTCGAATTGGCTAAAGGCCTGGGGGCCGAAGTGATAGAAGCTAAATGCGATTCCCTCCTTGTGATATATAAAGTCAATGGGACATTCGAAGTGAAAGAGGAACGAATGCGAAGATACTTGGATAAACTACAGGTAACGCTATATCGATTCAAGGAATGGACTTTAGAACACGTGTCCGGGGATCAAAATACTGAAGCCGATGCTCTGGACAACTTGGGGTCATCGGTTGATGACGATGAATTCAGCTAGAAAATGGTCGTACAACTCATGAAATCGGAAGTGTAAGAAGGCCATGCCGAGATAAACTCGACAAGTTTAACCTGGGACTGGAAAAACATGTATATAGATTACCTAAAGATCGGGAAGCTTCCCTCGGATCCCAAATAGGTAAGAACTCTATGCACGAAGGCGGCTAGGTTTAGCCTGTCTGAAGATAATGCTATGTTTAGAAGAATGTTTGATGGCCCACTCGCTATATGCTTGGGTCCGGGAGACACCGAATATGTTTTGAGAGAAGTTCACGAAGGCACATGCGGAAACCATTCGGGGTCAGTATCGTTGGTTCATAAGATAATCAGAGCCGACTATTAATGGATCGATATGGAGAAAGATGCGAAGGAGTTCTATGAAAATGTGAAGGATGTCAGAGGCACACACCAATGATCCATTCATCTCGGGAAGTTACTACACTCGGTCCTATCGCCCTGGCCGTTCATGAAGTAGGTAATGGACATCGTCGGTCCCTTACCATGGGCACCCGGTAAGGCTCAATTTATACTATTTATGACTAACTATTTCTTTAAATGAGTTGAAGCTCAATCGTTCGAGAAGGTCCATGAAAAAGAAGTCATCGACTTCATTTTGGACCATATTATATGACGGTTTGGTATACTGGTCGAGATAGTATGTGATAATAGGAAACAGTTCATTGGCAGCAAAGTAAGAAATTGTTTCGAGGTCCATAAGAACAAGACGATATTGTCAACACCCTATCATCCTAGTGGGAATGACATGTGGAGTCATCAAACAAAACAATCCTTCAGAACCTTAAGAAAAGGTTGGCCAATGCCAAAGGAAAATGGAAGGAAATCCTACCCGAAGTCTTGTGGGCATATCGCACAACCTTAAAATCCAATACCGGGGTCACCCTGTTTTTGTTGGTCTACTGCGCCGAAGCACTAATGCCGGTCGAGATGGTAGAATAGAGCCTCAGGTTCTGGTATGCAACCAAAGAATCCAATGGCGAGGCCATGAGTGCGAGCCTAGAACTACTAGATGAGAGACGCGAGGCCACTCTAGTCCGGTTGGCTGCCCAAATACATCGGATAGAAAGATATTACAACCGAAGAGCCAACCTCCGACATTTTAACATCGGGGACTTGGTATTAAGAAGAGTAACACAGAACACATGAAACCCGAATGAAGGAAGTTAGGACCGAACTGGGAAGGTCTGTATCGAGTCATCGGGATTACCAGTAAAAGTTTGTACAAACTCGAAGCGGGAAACGACACACAACTACCAAACAACTGGAACATGACCCACTTAACATGATACTACTGCTGGTTCACCATCATTTGTTTTCTTTTATTTTGGCTAACACTTGCAATCAACAGCCGAAGGAGAATGTAGTTGATTAGGCCTGAAAGCACGCGTTGCACTCTTTTTCCCTTGAAGCGGTTTTGTCCCAAATGGGCTTTCCGGCAAGGTTTTTAACGAGGAAATAATAAATCGTGCTAACTTAGAGTCGAAGATCGATTTTAAATCAGAATCAATAGTCGCATCAACAGTATCCGAGTCCACTTGAAGATCGACCTCGAATACTGGGGGTCATCACCCTTGGGTCATGAGTTTTAGCAAGAAAGGAAACTTTATGCTCGAATAGTCTAGGCTCGGTGGTTAGGATTCATTGTAAGGACCAAACGGTCAAATGAACCGTGCACAGTAGGTCACATCGGCCGCAATACGAGTTTTTATACAATCTTGTACGTTACATACATAAATGAAAGAAAGTTTCTACTTTGCTAACAAATAATTGTTTCTTCTTAAAAGTATCAAGCCTAAGGGCTACTCCTACTCAAGAACTATCGAGCCTAAGGGCCACCCGTATCCGGGCCCAAAGGGCTACCCCCACTCGGGGACTTTCGTCCTAGATAAGTTGAGACGGCTCGAATTATCGAAACCCGTAGGCACAAAACCTATTAGGCAGTTCCCAAACTTAAAATCCTATGGCTATCCTAAAAATAGTTCAGAGACGTCCGAAGCCCGCAATCAAATATAAGGCCTTCAACAAAATTCCAAACATGTTCAAAGGTTACCCTCAATAAAATTATAGCCTAAAAACATTTAAACGAATATCTTAAGGAAAGCTTCTGGTTATTTCGAGCCGGTCACTCCGATCCCCCATAAGTTTCAAACAAAACTTGCATCGAGGACAAGTCTTGTTCGGACCTCCAAAAAGCAACTTATTACTACGTTTTATTCCGTGCTAAGGCATTTGAAATCTTTGCAATTGTAAAAAGAATGCTACAGGTAATAAACTTGAAAATTGCCAAAAGGTAAAAAAAACTTTATATATAGATTCCTGAATGTCTTTACAAAGGCCAATGAAAACAGCCTCAACAAAATAAATGTACAAGGTGCAAAAACAAAGAAAAACATTCCTAAGGCCGCTACACCTGATCTTCACCAGAACCCGCCTCGTTACCAGAGACGTCGGGGCCTTCTTCATCTTCGGGTTTGTCTTAGCCCTCAGAGCCTTCTTTATCCTCGGGTTCAATCAGATTCTTGGCCTCGACCTCGAGCCTTTTTGCCTTCTCGATCTCGTCAGATAGGTCGAAGACTCAGACATGGATCACTTCTAGGGTCTCCCTTCGATACAACTATTTCAAGTACTCAACAGTGGCTTTCAGGCGGGCCTCGTATTCCTCGATAGCAACCATATACCGGGCCACCATCTCTTCAGCATCGGCAGAGGTTGTGCATTTTTGAGCTTTTATAACTTCACATTCACTGTCGAGGGCATCCTTCTCTGCTAGGGCCGAGTTCATTTAAGCTTGGAGTTCCTCATTAAGATGGGCTCACTTATCGACCTTCTCTTTTTCAACTCGGAGTTGAACTTCTACCAATGCCAGCTGTGCCTGGGCGGTCTCCTTTTCCGAATCCAGCTGGTCCATTTTACCCTTCCAAACATCATCCATGGCTTGGACCTCATTTATTTAAGCTCGGAGATGGTCGATCCAGTCAATCTTTTGTTGAACCTACGAGGTTTAGTCATTAGTCACCATGGCTAAGTCTTCATTGTTAACTTCAAAAGCCTGTACCTGTTTGACCAAGTCGGCATGCTCCTTTTGAGCTGCATTCAGCTGGGCCTAGAGATTCTTGACGACCCCTTCGTGTTGCTCACTGAGAAGCTTATACATGTCTCGTTTCTCGGCAAGCTCCTTGATCTCAGCCTTGAGCAGGTTAACCTCTATCCGGTACCGAAGAAAGATTTTGTGATGGAGTATCGAGGCCCGTGAAAGGGTAAAAGAAAGTAGACATGAGAAATATCAAGGACTAAGTCATAGGTAGAAAGAGCATAATTATATCCCCGAGTGTAGATCCCGTCCACCTGGTGATAACAATCGACCTCTTGCGACCGGGATCTACACTCGGGGAAAGGAATTGGTTGACTAACTTCGGGCTCGAATTCAGCCAGCCGATTTCTGAAGACGACCCCTTTCTTGGCATTTATAGGTCGCCCAGCTCGGGAAAATCCTCCAAGATGGACGAGTCCACATCGTTAAGAAAGGAATGAAGGGGATCGTCCGCACTATGAGTCCCTTCGCTAGACCTCTCCTTTCCCGTTCGGGCTTAATCGAGCATAAACTCGGTATAAGAAGGTGACCCTGAGATATCTATTATAACGGGTGCCTCCTTCGGGGCGTGGCCAGCATCCTGGGAAGTCTCGGCCCCGGTCTCCTCATCAACCCCCGGGCCTGAGGGGGATCATCCTCATATATCTCCTCTTCAACGGTTACTTGCTCCTAGGGAGATGTCGGCCCGTGGGCTATGAAATAATCATATTCTTCGGGCTCATCCCTGAGCTGATAAAGTGAATTTGAGTTGGGTGCTCAAAATCTAGAACTTACCTTTGGCTTACGGGCCAAACTTTTCTTTGGCTTATTCTTCTCTGAGCTCAGGGAGCCCAGGGTCTTCCTTTTCTTCTTTTCTCCTGCTGCAGCCCTGAGCTGCCCCAAAGCAGATGGGTCAACGGACGGATCCTCGTCCCCTTCTAAAGGCCTAAGCTCAATGGTCTCAGGCAAACCTGCAAAAGGAAAAGCGAAGAAAAAAGGGTATGTATGATACAAATGGGAGAGACAGATGTTACCTATTCGAGGAAGGGTCTTACGGTGAGAACGGGCCTCCCAGTGGCCCCTCGAGAGTTTGTGCCATGAGTGCTCGAAATAAGGCGTCTGTGAACAAATGCCCTCGATCCACTCCTTAAGCAGAGAGGATGGCATGAGTTCAAAGGGAAACCATACTTACGAGATGCGTTCCACTTCTCGGGGAACGGCATGAGTTCGGAGGGAACCAAGTCTTCGGTCTTCACACAAACGAAATGCTCCTGCCAGCCCCGGTCTCAGTCCTCATCAATGCTCGAGAATTGGGCTTTGATGGCCCGACATGTGAGCTTTATTAGTGCCCCTCGAATGATTCGGGGTCTGTATAGGCGAAGTAAGTGATCGATGGTGAACCGACGGGATTCGGTCTTGTTCACGAAAAATGAAGGAGGATCACAATCCTCTACAACGACGGATGAATTTAACCGAGGCATACTTCATACCTGTTTCAAAAATCCAAGATAACCAGGTCCACTAGGCCCAATGTGAAGGGATAAATGTAAATACTTAGATACCCCTCCACGTGGGGTGATAGCGTCCGCAGTCCCGAGAACTACTACGTCCTTACCCGCCCAGTTGCAGTCCTCTCGGATCGGGGGAGGACGTCTTCGGTAATGGAGCATATATATCTTGATACTCATTCACCCCGACCCTGCACCGACAAGGGATTCTTAACATTAAAGTCATTGGCAATCGAACAACCCCCGGGAACGAACATTTTCAAGGGAAGCTCGGCAACCGATTCATCGGTAGCCGCTCCAGGAGCAGACCTCTCAAGGACAACCACATCGGGAGCGATCTCTTCGATTTCACGGTCGGTTGCGAAGAAGAAGAAACGGCTTGTTGGGGAACATATTTGAAAGTTTTAGCCATTTTTATATGGAAAAAGCTTGAAAACTATGAAGAAAGATTGAAAGATGAAAAGTCGGGTGAGCTGATTTGGGTAAAAATTAGGTAAAAACTTGCAACTTGCTGAGAAGTCTTGAAGAACAGAGATAAAAACATTAGAGTGTGAAGAAGGGTAGTGATATCCTGAAAACTCGAAGGTAGAAGCTTGGCCAAAAGGTAAAAAATGAACAAAGGAGGAAAGTATTTATAAAGGTTTCGCGCCGTTTCGCATTCAGGGATGACTTGCCGATGGCTGTCGCGTGTTTGAAATCATAGTGACATGACTGACGGGACGTTTCAGATTCTTTATCATTTTGGTCTTGGCGTGTTGAGGAAGGGATCGAAGTGCATATGTCGTTTCTCATCGTTTCAGTAAACTTACTCTCCGAGAAACGAGTGGATTATCTATATACGGGTGAAACCGAGCCCGTTGGACACCTTGGTTCTCGATGGAGTAAACGGAGCAGAGGCATGATCGTAAGAAATCTAAATCGGGGCAAGGAGCCCCTCGAGTCGGGGTCCGGACAAAACACCTACCCTCGGAAGAATTGGGGTCACATCCCCCAAGTCCGATTTGAATCCCAAAACTTCGAAGAGTATTATCAGATAATCGCGTATGACTAGTAAAGGGCCGTGATATCCGCGCCCAGCCGGATGTCACTGCGTGAATATCGACACGTATCGGTAGAAAATAGGTGATTAGAAAAACGGAAGATATTTACCTCTTATGGAATTATACTTAGGGTAAAACTCCTCTACTATACAAAGGGGAGTCTGACTATTCATTAGACACATTGTAACATGCATATCAAGATAATATATTCTTATTTTCTCTGTTATTAAAAGGTTTTACTTTTGTTCATTAGTTCTTCATTGTTGTCAGCCCGGGATCGAAGGCATGCATTACATTAAGCTGTTACTGAGTTCGGGATCATTCCCCTTAATTGGTTTGACAATTTATTATATTCTTTATCTGTTTAATCTAGCGTTATTTATCATTTCCATTGAATTAATCCGCAAATCTTTAAAATCACATATAAAATTAATTGTTATCTGTTTGTTAGGGTAAACAAGAGGTTTAAAGTACAGATACAAGGGGATCACTACTGGCGTGCTCCCTTCTTCATTTTTTGACATTCCATTATGGGCTATGAGCCCACTTAAATCCACACAAGGCCCAAAGATCATTAGGGATGAGGGGCAAGTGCATATATAGTCATTCTCACGGATGTTATTTAAAGATTAGCCAGCACTTATTTTGTTATGAAATTGTAAGCTAAAAATCTTAACTTCAGGACACTTTTATCCCAAAAAATTGAACTGAAAAACTGAAATTCAGGACGCACTGATTAATTCCTAAATAGCAGCCCTTTAGAGTGGCTACCTTGTGTCATTTTTACGGATCATAACATTTAAGCCCATGGCCTTAATGTGAAATGCCATTACTACATGTGGTTAAGATGTGAATTTAAATTTGCACAAGTTACACATTTGACCAATCGGCCAAAACTAATTACATTCGTTATATATATATATATATATATGCTGCTATTATTTTTGGAAGGGTTATACTGTGTAGTTATCCCTTTAAGAGTTTTATATACTAGTTGAATGAATTATATAAATAAAAAGTTACTTGCAAGATAATTGTATGTAAGGGCACTTGTCAGAGTAAATCACTTAAATCCTTACGACATATAGCCACTCTTGAAATTCTCTCGTTGGTATAAAGAATTCACACACATAGATTGGCCCTATCTTTTCTTTTTCAAGAGAAAATTGGAATCCAACGGAATCACTCTAGTTAAAATTATTACCTTTCTGCTACTGGACTATCTCATTTTCCCAATAGTTGAACGCCATGAATTAGGAGGAAAGGACGGAGGAATGAGGATTGACACCATATAGCCACTCACCAAAAACAATAGCCAGCAGATGTATAATTTATTATATTGACTAGCAAATGTAAATATTTTTAGACAAGCGGCTAAATATGTAACTTTCCCGTAGGATTGATATGCCAATGGATAGGAGAGGCTTGAAGCTCAACAATTAAGCTGATCTAAAGGGATAATTTCCTGCACATATCAATGGTAAAGTACAGAGTAGCAAATCTGAATCAAGTCATAATTCCTTAAATGAGTAAGTAAGTACTCCCTTCGTGTCTAATTATTTGAGTTCGATTAGTAAATTTTTTCGCGCTTCACGCGATTATAAGAAATAATAGTAAATTTACGAAATGACCTTCTTGCAAAAATCTTTAGATAGAAAAGATATACTACATCTTTTGTATATGTCTCTAAAAAATTGTATATGCATATTTCTAAAGTATGCTATGATGTTTATCATATTTTGAAAAAAAATAACAAAAAAGATATGTGATACACTAAGAAACCAGAAGTACGAAACAAATAAATCTGGCCATTCCTATTTTCTTCGCAATATTTTTCATTTTTTCCTTTTCATTTTCTTTCCATTTTTGCCTCTTTAATAATATTGTGTAGTACTTTAGTAGACCTTTTCTTTGGTTTTCTAGTTACTTTTTGAGTCTTTCTTTAGTTACTTGAAAGTAAAAGTTATAAAGTGCACAAAGACATTCTTATTTTAGGAATTATCTTGTAAATGCAATATTTGTATAAGATTAAGCACAGACAATTAAAAATTTTCATTAAATTAATTATTATGTATGAAATTGAATTATAAAAGTAAATCACTTCTTTGCAGAAAAAAATACAAATTTTGATAAGGGGAAAAGACCTTGTCTGAGCCTCAATATATATTACTCCCTCCGTTTCAAGAAGACTGTCTTAGTTGCTATTTGGACAGTCAAAATAAATTTTCGTTGACCATAATTTTTCAGATACTTTCTAAATATTTTGAATTGTAAACTATTGTGACTTGTAGTACTTTCCATTCAGTTTCTAAATATGTAATTTTTATTTTAAAAAATATATTAAAGATACTATGTCTGAAGTCACACCGAACATTAATTAGTTTGACCCTCGTAATCTGAATCCATACAGTCTTTTAGGAACACAAAGAGTATCTGTCTACTGATTGTTGGTCATTTTCAGAAACTTTTTCAAATGCTTCATTGGTATCATCTGCCTTGATTCTGATCTCAACTTTTTTATATTTTCATTATTTATTCCTCTACCTTCAATTTTCGCTAGATCTTATTTCGATTCTCTATTTTCACTTTCTTGCAAATTCCGGTCTTTCTTGAGTAGTCTCTTCTTTAATTGTAAAGATCTAAATAATTGTAAAGATCTCAATAGAATCAAACTAATAGCTCTTCGTCACCTCATTTGTCCAAAATCCTCTTTACTGTCGTCCAACGTCTCTGTAAACATTCTCTTGTTTTCTTTTCTTACGCTTCCCCGAGGTTATTCCAAAAAATGAAAAACTTATCTTCCTTGATTTGTATGGATCTTCAATACTTCCTCCTAATTCTTTGTAGAATTCTCATTTGTTTTTTGTTCTCATACCCGCAACAATTGTCTAATATCAAATTCAAGCGGAACTTAATTAAGAAAAGAGTTGTAAAAACAAATACCTTGATAGTGTTTCCTATCAATCTAAAATAAGAGTTTACCCTTTTAATTTCTTTATATCTTTTGATTTAGTAGATGAATCACCATTTCTGATTCTACTCTATCTAAATTTGTATCATCGGAATTAAATAACAAACATTAAAATCTAAACCAGTATGAAAAATTCATTATAAATGAGGGAAAACATGTTAGTAGAACGAAAATAAAAATCATCAAGGGAAGCTTTTCGAGGATAAAAAAGATTGAAATATAAAAGTATATGAATAATTCAAAAAGAGTGTTAATCAATTTTTTATGTACCTACTTAGCAAATATCAACGTCGAAATCATCATCGAAATAAGTAGCGAAAATGGACGAAAAAAGGCCTAGTCTCTTCTTTCAATATAAAATATGGCATTAGAAACCAAAAAGAAAGGGAAAAAGGTCAAAGAAAATTAAGACGTAGATGAAAGAGTTCTACTTTATATTTACCTCATCGATGAGTAACTGATGCGGTTTTTTGGTTTCGTAATTAAAGTGAGCCTTTTAGTTTGCGGCTTTTGAATTTTTAAGCACAAACAGTTATCGTGATCCTAAAGTGATGCCATTTCAGCACAATAAATCAATACGTCTGTTACATTATTTAATCAAACTTAATAAAGGTTGAATACAATTAATCCTTTAATTAGAAAATAAGGGAAAAAATAGAGTAAAATTCAAAAAATAAAAGAGATAAAAGATAAATATGAATGGAGGCCATAGAGAGGTGCCATCCACATCACCTTATCTATGCCTAGCTTTATATTTTATATATATATATATATATATTGGAACACAAGTTTTTTCCCAAGCTAATGGCATAAAAGCATAGTACTAAACTTGGACTTCATATAAGTATACAAATAGCCATATATAGAATTCATTAATACAAAATTAAAGTCTCCCAACAAAGAGAATTTAGATTAGTACATTTGCTGAAACTGTGTCAAGAGAAGGCTTACAACTTTGAGTTTCCCTGCAATGGCATCTTGATTTTCTGGACCTTGTTGATGAATGCTATCACAATTACCATGCTTTCAGCATCTAAATGATAGATAATTGTCTATAGTAAAATTTATTTGGTAACATAAAAATGGAGTAAATAAATAATCTTGCATTCATGTAGGGTTTGGAAAAGGGCCTCACCCCAACGGGAAGTGATATAGACAACATACCTTGATACAAGCATTAGTGGCTGATTCCACGCCTCGGACCCGTGACCTATAGGTCACATATAGAAAATGACATTGAAAATGCAAAAATTCTTTACATCTCATTTATATACAGACGTCTCTATAACAGTCATCCTCTATAACAACATTTTCCTATTACGATAGAGTTTTCTTCGGATACAACTTTGTAACTAAATATCGAAACAAACAAGACTGTTACTGTATGGATCAAAATCCATCTTAAGTAAACAACGTTGTTAGCAAAGCACTCTTGGGACACCACATGTCAGAGTAATCTAATTATCAGCAAAGGCCGCGGTCGAGGAATCAACAAGGACCAGGACCGAGGTTGAGGACTCTTGACAGAATTATAACAGCTAGTTTTCAAGATAGGGCATTAGATAGAATATTCTAGTGGATATTCTCTGCATTTGTACTATTAGGGTTTTTCTTTTAGGAAAATGTTCCCTATAAATAGAAAAACAATACAATGATAGGGAACATGTGATATTCATTTGTAAAATACACTTTGACTTGAGAAAGAGAATCAGATCTCATTGGTAAGATACAAATAACACTTTTTCACTAAGATTCTTGTCAATACTTTTCCACTAGATCCGAGAATAACGCAAATATTCAAGGCATTGTCTATCATTTGTCATTGTCAAAAAGAAATATCCACTTATTCCATCCTTTCTTGGATGACTCGTTCATTCTATTTACTTAAATATCATTTATTGCTATTCATTGATATTGAATGCTACACTATTGCCTTTGATTTCTTGGAATATTTATTGCATGTCACCGCTACTGTCCGACTATATCTACATAGTGTTTGTTGCTTTTTCAAGAACTCCATCTTAGGGATATTATTATTAGCTAAGATTAACCCTGCTTTATATAAATTTAGAGCAGCTGTACAATGATGATACATCCCCGCATGCCATACCAAAGACCTTCAAAATGCCTCATTGCCTCAGGATATATGACGGAACGATCGATCCTGAAGATCATGTGATTCACTACGTCATCGCCGTGAAAGGCAACGACCTCGCCAAGGAACACGTGTCCTCCATTTTGCTGAAGAAGTTTGACGAAACTCCACGAGAGGGGCATTAACATGGTATTCACAGCTACCATCCCACTCCATAGAAACTTTTGAAGAAATGTCCGATAAGTTCGTAACCACCCATGCCAGAGCCAAGAAGGTCGAGGCGAGAGTAAACAACATATTTGCTATTAAGCAGTCCTTGGAGAGGGACTAAGGGACTTCCTCGCCCGGTTTAACAGAGTAATGATGAATCTGCCAAATTTATCCGAAGGGATGGCGGTCACAACTTTTCAGAATGGGCTGAATAAAGAGGGTTCAAGAGCAACTAGAAATTTATTGAGCCGATTGATGAAGTATCCTCTGACCACTTGGGATGAAATCCACAATGCTTATTGTGCCGAGGTCCGAGCAGACGAGGACGATCTCAAAGGACCAACTCACCTGCTAACATCGGTACAAGTCGAATACAGAAAAGAATGAAGAGACAGTACTAGAAGAGATCATCTGATTCCGCGACCTAACAGGGAATGACACCAACCATATGTCAGGGCGGCCGCCGCACCCTCCCTCCGCTGTGAAGAAAGCCCGTCTAGACCAAGGACAGGGACTCATCAGAATGAAATAGGTATGCCTCATTTATTATTTACTCACAATATTTGTGTGTCGACTGATAACTAGGGGTTTTAGCCTATTATTTGCTCTCTGTTACTTAGGTTTTGGGTTATAAATATGTAAAGGTATTCCCGAAAACTAACTTAATGTGCTTGCTTGAAGGGTTTGGTCAAAATGAGGCAAAGAAGCCATAATCAACTCATGAAAGAGTCAAACTTGCACGAATCAAAGGCAGAGACTGGAGCACTAAGAGCGGCAGAAAAACGCGGCCGCGTAAGGACCACCGCTGAGGCGGCTATTATTACGTGGTCTGCGAAAGTAGATTTAGAGAAGCTGCTTTGAGTACTAAAATCACCGCTGACCGCGTTGGAAAAGGGCGACCGCAAAATCTTTGGCGCGACCGCGAGGGATTTTCGCTGAGAGCGTGGTCCGAGGTTCAGAGACTCTACAGTTGGGCTCAAATGAAGAACGCGACCCGCATCCAAATTACGCGGCCACGAATTGATCTTACACGGACGCAAAGGGAATTCTGCTAAGAGCGCATATTGAGGTTCAGAGACCCTGCATGTCGGGCTTAACTGAAGAACACGGCCCGCGTCCACATTATGCGGTCGCGATGGAAGCACACGCGAACGCGGTCAACATTATGCGGTCCGTGAAACTAATCCCAATCCAAGCCCGATATTTAAGAAACGCAGACCGAGCTCATTATTATGCGGCCGCAAAAGCTCAAGCGTGGACCGCGCTCATTATTACGCGGCCGCGAAAGCTCAAGCGCGAATGCAGTCAAAATTACACCTCCGCGAATTCTCCACAGGGGCATTTGTTTCCAAAAATTTCAGCTGTGTATAAATAGACCTTTTTGACATTTTTAGAAAGAGTTTTGTTTAGCAGAGTACGTGAACGACTAAATTTTCCCTTTTTGGGCAATTTTAGAGTAGATTTACCTTCAAACTTTAGATTTTCATCTTGTATTTTAATATAATGACTTCTATTTCATCTTAATCTTTGATTTCTGTTGTTATTATGAGTAGCTAGACCCCATATCTAGGGTTAAGACCCAACCCTAGTATGGGTATTTAATGGGTCTTGAATTTTATGGATTAATTATTTATGGGTTAGTGATATTTAGCCTAATTCATGCTACAATTGTAGAATTAGTGATTGCAACACTGATTCATGCCTTTATGACTTAGGCTCTTCTTGAGAAAGAGGACTAAGTCTAGGAAAATTAGGCTAACAAGGAATTGGGGTGAACTCAAGAGATTGATATCCCCAATTAAAGGGTTAAACCTAGAGATAGTAATACCCGACTTGAGCCAATTTCGATTGTATTTTATGAACACCCATTTGGGTTTGAGAAAGCCAAATTGGGCAAAGTCACTCAAACTACCGAGAGGTATAGAATGAGCACTTATGTGTAATGGTTATATCACAACCCTAATCATAACAAGCTTGTCCTAGATTCTTGATACCCATTAGATACTCACCTAGGCGGAAGTCACTTCCCTAGTGCCTTTTAACACTTGAAAACTTTCACAAACAAATATTGTACTTAACTTACACTTAGTATACAATAGTATAAAATTAGAATAGAATCAATCGCAACAATGTTTGGAAGTGAAATTAGGAACAACACGTTCATCTAGATTAGTTAGATACCCAACTCCAAGCCAAATTAACTCCCTGCGGAAATCGATCCTGACCTCGTTGGGTAAAATTGCATCGACCATACTCGCTACTCTATAGTGGTGTAGGTTTGGCCCCGATCACTTTTTGGCGCCGTTGCCGGGGAGTTGGACGGTGTTGGCTATCTATCTAACTATTTTTGTGTCTTGTTTTTCTTTCCTTCTGTTTTTCTAACTTTTGTGTATCAATCGCTTTAGGTACCAAATGGCTCATAATGATGCTCTCGGACATGTTTTTCCGGGGGAGGAGGTAGATGACATTGGTGAGAATGAGGTTAATCTAGAACCTCAATTCCAAAGAAGGGGCCGCCAGGCAAATGACAACATTCCAAACCCTCCCTCACCTCCTCCACAGACAGCACACCGGGTTCTACCCAATGATAGTTACGCAAGTGCAATTGTCCCGCCCCGAATTCAGGCGGGAAATATTCAAATTACAAATGTCATGCTGACCCTATTGGAGAAAAGTGGCTTCTTCACTGGAGCTCCTCATCAGAACACATACAAGCATCTAAAGGGTTTTGTAGACACATGTTAGGGGAGAAAGCAGACGAATGCGTCGGAGGATGCTCTGAGATTGAGACTTTTCCCATTTTCACTTAGAGGGAAAGCTTTGGACTCGCTCGAGAGGCTACCCAACCACTCCATACAAACGTGGGATGAGTTGGCAGAAAAGTTTATAGCCAAGTTTTTCTCACTGGGTCATATGGTAACATTGAGGGATGTGATCTTAGCCTTTAAACAAGAACCTAATGAACCCCTACATGAAATCCGGGAGCGATACCGGACAATGGTCAAGGAATGCCCAAACAATGATATGACTGAAGCAATGATTCAACAAACATTCTATAAGGGGCATTAACACAACCAACCAGTGTGTGGTGAATCAGCTAGCTGGGAGAAATTTTATGAAAACTTCTTATGCCGATGCTTGTGACATACTTGATGAGATGGCTGACACATCCTCACCTTGGCAAAGTCGGGCAAATGTTCCTCACGGTGACCTTGGTGTCATCCGTCTTCACAAGGAACTTCATGATCACGGACAAGCCATATCCGAGTTGACAACTACTTAGTATCAGTTAGCAAAGGCCCAGCTTCAGCAAGTTCAAGGGACAAAGCAAGTAAATTCCATGGAAGGGGTAAATGTCATGGTCAACAAGAGGAGACAGTGTGGTCAATAAGTGCAAACCAATCAAGATCAATATGAGCAACGTGGTAGTGGTGACAATCAAGACGACTCTTATGATGATCAAAGTGAGGAAGTGTCATATGCCAATAAATAACAAGGTCAACGAAGCAATGCTCTAAATCAACAATGGAAATCGCAAGGTAACAATCAAAATTGGGGCAACCAAGGCCAAGAGAACTGGAACAATGGAAACAACAACAACTCGAACAATTGGGGGAACAACAATCAGAATTGGGGCGAAAATGGAATCCAAGGGGGTTGGAATAATAATAATCAAGGAAACCGGGGGTCGGGCTTTCAATGCCCCCGATGTAATACAACCCAACAATCCGCCTCCATATTCGTCACAAGGGCAAAGTTCTTCAAACAATGAGATGGGGCAGATAGAGAGTATGTTCAAACAAATGATGGAAATGAATGCTGACTCCGATGCCCAAATAGCCTCCCATACTACCTCTATTCGCAACTTGGAAGTATAAATGGGTCAAATTTCTCAAGCATTGAATACTCGCCCTAAGAGGGCACTACCAAGTGATACGGTAGTAAACCCAATGGGTGGGAACAATACATGTCATGCTATGGCAGTGACCACAAGAAGTAGTAGAGGTGGAGATGCAAGTACCTCTAATCCAAAGAAGATTGTGAGTGATGATGTTGTGTTGAAAGAAGATGATGAGATTCAAGCCAATAATGAGCATGTGAATGATGAAGTGAGGATCGATATTGATGACAACATGGAGGAGACTTAAAATAATATGAACCCATCTAGGGAACATGTGATAGACATACCGGAAACGGTAGTGCCTAAAGCCAAGGCCCCTTTGCCAAGGACTCCTCCACCGTATCCTCAAAGGCTTGCAAAGCAAAATAATGAAAACCAATTCAAGAAGTTTATTGAGATGATGAAAAGTTTGTCAATCAATGTGCCCTTGGTGGAATCTCTCGAACAAATGCCGGGATATGCCAAGTTCATGAAGGACTTGGTAACAAGAAGAGATCTATGAATTATGAGACCATCAAAATGACTCATCAAGTGAGTGTCATTGTGCACTCGATGTCTCCAAAGCTTGAAGATCCCGGTGCCTTTACAATTCCATGCACCATTGGTAGCGCCGATTTTGCAAAAGCCTTGTGTGAGATTTGGAAGCAAGTATTAATTTGATGCCATATTCCGTGTTCAAGACACTAGATATTGGGCAACCAAGAGCTACTTCCATGAGATTACAAATGGCGGATCGGACAATGAAAAGGCGGCTTGGTATTATTGATGACGTTCTAGTCCGGGTTGACAAGTTTATTTTGCATGCTAATTTTGTGATTCTCGACTGCGAAGTCGACTATGAGGTGCCTATAATATTGGGGAGACCTTTTCTAAAAATCGGGAAGGCATTAGTTGATGTGGATGCAGGGGATCTCACCTTCCGAGTGGGCGATGAAAAAGTTGTATTCCGCGTGTGCAAATCAATGAGGCAACCAAATAGCAATGAAGTTTGCTCTTTAGTGGATCTTGTGATGAAGGTGATAGTTGATGACACGAGTGCCATGATCAATGTGGAAGACCCTTTGGAAGCTGTGTTGTTAAACCATGAGGATGATGAAAAGGAAGGCTTGGTTGAATGTGCAAATGCGTTGCAAGGAATGAGATCCTACTCATATGGCCCCCGTAAACTTTCCTTGGACTTGGAAAACCGGAAGGCTCCACCAACAAAGCCCTCAATCAAGGAGCCACCAATATTAGAGTTAAAGCTTTTGCCTTCACACCTCAGGTATGAATTCGTAGGCTCTTTTTTCACATTACCTGTTATTCTTTCTTCTTGCCTAACTAACGTGTAGGTAGACTCCACCCTTGAGGTGCTTCAAAGAAGGAAAAAGGCAATTGGATGGACTTTGGCTGACATTCGGGGTATAAGCCCGCCTTTGGCATGCACAACATTATACTAGAGGATAATGCCAAACCTTCCATGGAACATCAAATGAGGTTGAATGAGGCTATGCAAGAGTTCGTCAAGAAGGACATTATCAAGTGGCTTGATGCAGGGGTCGTGTACCCTATTTCGGATAGCTTATAGACTTCACCGGTACAATGTGTGCCGAAGAAGGGGGGTATGACTGTGGTCACAAATGACAAAAATGAGTTAATCCCCACTCGTACTATCACCGGATGGAGGGTATGTATGGACTACAGAAAGCTGAACAAAGTGACCCGCAAAGACCACTTTCCATTGCCCTTTCTTGATCAAATGTTGGACAGACTTGCCGGGCATGCCTACTATTGCTTTTTGGATGGGTACTCAGGGTACAACCAGATTCTCATTGCACCGGAAGACCAAGAGAAAACCACCTTCATATGTTCGTATAGCATATTTGCATTCTCACGGATGCCGTTTGGTTTGTGTAATGCACCGGCTACCTTTCAGCGGTGTATGATGGCAATATTTACGAATATGGTGGAGGACTTCCTCGAAANTCCTCGAAGTGTTCATGGATGATTTTAGTGTTGTGGGGGACTCATTTGAAGAATGCTTGGATAATCTTGACAAAGTGTTGGCCCGATGTGAAGAGACCAACCTAGTGCTTAATTGGGAAAAATGCCACTTTATGGTCGAGGAGGGCATTGTCCTCGGCCATATGATCTCAAAGAACGGTATTGAAGTGGACAAAGCGAAGATTGAAGTTATTTCGAAACTCCCTCCTCCTACTTCCGTCAAGGGAGTTAGGAGCTTTCTTGGGCACGCGGGGTTCTACCGAAGGTTCATCAAGGATTTCTCAAAAGTGGTGAACCCCTTGTGCAAGCTGCTAGAAAAGGATGCAAAGTTTGTGTTCAATGAAGATTGCATGAAAGCTTTTGAGATTCTCAAGTATAAATTGATAACCACTCCCATCATTACCGCACCTAATTAGAGCTTACCATTTGAGCTCATGTGCGATGCTAGTGACATTGCGGTAGGAGCAGTTTTGGGGCAAAGGGTCAACAAGATATTTCACCCGGACTATTATGCAAGCAAAACGATAAATGACGTCCAAGTCAATTATACGGTGACCGAGAAAGAGTTATTAGCCATTGTATTCTCCATGGAAAAGTTCAGGCCATATCTCATGAGTGCCAAAGTGATTGTGCACACCGATCACGCGGCACTCCGTTACTTGATAACTAAAAAGGACTCGAAGGCTAGGTTGATGAGATGGGTTCTTCTGCTTCAAGAGTTTGACCTTGAAATCATTGATAGAAAAGAAGTGATAATGAAGTGGTGGACCACTTGTCCTAATTAGAAGAGGAGGGGAGGTCCCACGATGGCCTCAAAATTAATGATTCGTTCCCGGATGAACAACTCCTCTCCGTGTCTTTGAATGGTATGCCTTGGTTCGCCGATGTGGCGAACTCTCTTGTGATCGGCATTGTCCCGAGGAGCTCTCTTCTAACCAAAGGAAGAAACTCAAATGGGACAACTTGGATTATTATTGGGACGAGCCCTGTCTTTTCAAGATTTGCAATGATGGTCTGATCCGGAGATGTATCCCGGAAGAGGAGCAAATTAATATTCTTGATGCTTGCCATTCCTCGCCCTACGGTGATCATCATGGTGGGGCAAGAACTGCTTCAAAGGTTCTTAGTTGTGGATTTTATTGGCCTAACCTATATAAAGATGCAAGTGAGCTTGTTGAGAGGTGTGATGAATGCCAAAGAGCTGGTGGAATTTTCAAGAAGGATGAAATGCCTCTCACCACTATTCTTGAGATCGATATTTTTGACGTGTGGGACATAGATTTCATGGGGCCTTTTATGAGTTCGTGTGGTAACACTTACATTTTGGTTGCTGTTGATTATATTTTCAAGTAGGTTGAAGCTGTAGCTTTTCCCAACAATGAGGCACATAGTGTGGTGGCATTCGTAAAGAAAAATATCTTCACAAGGTTTGGCACTCCTAGGGCGATCATTAGTGATGGGGGTTCTTATTTCTGCAACAAGGCCTTCGACACTTTACTTTCCAAGTATGGTGGCAATCATAAGGTGTTAACCCCATATTATCCCCAGGCTAATGGACAAGTTGAGGTCTCCAACAGGGAGATAAAGATCATATTATTGAAAACCATCAATGCAAACTGGGCGGATTGGTCAAGGAAACTTGACGATGCTTTGTGGGCTTATAGAACCGCGTACAAGAATCCAATTGGTATGTATTCGTACCGGTTGATATTTGGGGAAGCATGCCATCTTCTGGTTGAGTTAGAGCACAAGGCCATATGGGCGCTCAAGCATTAAACCTTAAATGGGATGTAGCAGCCAATCTCCAGCTCGTCCTTGTATAAGGACAAGATGAAGTACTTACATGACAAATATGTCCAGAACAAAGAATTCAAGGAGGGTAACTTGGTTCTTCTATTCAACTCTCGGTTACGACTGTTTTCGGGAAAGCTCAAGTCAAAATGGAGTGGCCCTTTTGAGGTGGTGTACGTGACTCCGTTTGGTGCTCTTGACTTGAAAACAAAAATGGTGAAATCTTCAGAGTTAATGGGTACCGAGTGAAGCATTACCTCGGCAAGTTTGCTGACAGCCATGTGGTGGCCTTGATCATTTTCCAATGATGTTGGTAATATGCATCGTGCCGCGACGTTAAATTAGACGCTTCTTGGGAGGCAACCCATGTGTTTTTCTTTATTTTTTGATTTTCTTCTTAGATCAGGCTTTATTTTGAACTAACTGGTTGTGAGCTTTGTATAGGAATTGTTTGTGCAGTACAGGATTGTTGCTGAAACAATTTGTTATGGGGAATTACGCGGACCGCGCTCAAATGTTCGCGGTCAGCGAGAGCTTTTCGCGGAGGTGCAAATTATCAGCGGACGCGGACTTGAAAAGTCCAGAATATCAACTCCCTGAAGTTGTATTCGCATCCACGTGCGTAATTTCATGGTCCGCGTTGATCTTACGCGGCCGCGCCCATTAATTCGCTCTCAGCGGAACTGTTTCTGAAAAGGCTCTTCGAAAGGTAAAAAGCGTGGACCGCGGTGGAATTTCGTGGACCGCGCTCAGGTAAGTCGGTGGGACCTCTGGGGTTGGTATAAATAGGAAGTACTTAAGACTTTTAAACTTTTCGAACCCCACACTCTCACCGAAATAGACCATTGTTCATCTTGCCCTTCTTACACTTTCAGTTTCATATCTCATTAATCAAGAAGCTATTTCCTACTACAAATCCACATACGGTATGCTCAAATTTTTGCATTAATTTCATCTTTTGATTTTCTTTTCTTCTAGTTTTACTTTTTATTTTTTAGGGTTTAACACATGTCATGATTTCAAAATGATGCTTAATTGATGCTAAAATTGCATGTTGGTAATGTTTAATGTCTAATGGGTTATGATAGGGTTGTCCACTATGCCTGTTAATTGCCTATATGTTTGCACTAAGTGAAACCCTAGATCTTAAATAATTCATCAGTGCAGTATGATTTGAATTTCGCGGACCGTTGTCCAAATTACGCGGTCCGCGTTCATGCTTTTGTGAGAACTGGGTAGGCTTATATGTTCGGGGACGCGATGAGTTTTCCGCGGTCAGCGGTTGACTTTACGCGGCCACATCCATAATTTCACGGACCGTGTTCATGAACTTTAGAGAATTAACAAATTAATTTCGCGGGCCGCATTAATTTTAACGCGGTCCGCGTCTGTTGTTTTGCGGTCGCACCCATTATTTTGCGGTCAGCGGAAACCAATGTGATAGTTGGTAATCTGGTCCCAACTCTTTCGCTGACCGCACTCCTTTTTATGCGGACCGCGATGACCCTTCCGCGACCATGCTTCTTTCTACGCTGTCAGTGGACCCCTGCTTTGAGAAACACCATTTTCCTTTGCTGATTCATTGAACCACAATACTAATGAGCTTTCACTGATTGTGTATGCAGATAATGGTACGATTTCGTGGCGGTCCTGAGAAATCACAAGGGAGGGGAGAATCCTCCCAAGGCCGGGGCAGAGGGAAAAAGAATGCACCCTTAGTACCTCAAAGGTTCATTGGCCAGAAGAAAACCCTCCGAAGACCCACTCCCGACTCTTCTGAGACTAGTGAATATGTCCCCTCCCAGGAGATTTCTGAAGGGGAAGCTGCACAACCCCAACAAGAGGCCCAATCACAGCCCCACCACCTCGTCAATGAATCTATCTCCTTGTCTGGGTCGTCTGATGGCTCGGGAGGAGGTAGTGAGGCTTCGACACCACCTACCCCACCAGCTGCAACTTCAGCCTCAAGAACAGTTCCAATTAATATTAATGATGAAGAGGATATCCCGGATGACGAGAGAGGTGGTGAGACCCGGGTTGAAGGTTTGATTAGATCAAGGAAACCGGCAGTGTGGCAAGATAGGTTCGTGAGTGAGAAGGCCTGCCATAAATTCCGGGAATGGTGTCCACAAAGGTCGCTCACCCTTGAGTGATATTTCATAGAAAGAGACCTTCTCCCTCACAACCCGAACGTGAAGAGACAATTTGATGAAAGAGTGGGGTGAAAATTCTTCACTAGCAAGTTGCCAGAAGCAAATGAGTACCTAGTCAAGGAATTCTACACCAATGTCGCCCACATAAAAAAGGGCACCTATGTGACTAAGGTACGGAATCGGAAGATCAGATTTGATGGCAAGACACTGAACACATATGCCGAGTTTGATGATGTGGACGAATCCATGTACTTGGAGAAGGTGGCATTAGATGAGGCAGCCCGTCCATGGCTTGTAGAGGTGATAGCCATCCGTGGGACAACACCGACTTGGGTTACACCGGGAGTCTCAATTGCCAGAAACACCCTTAGCTTTGAAGCCAAAAGGTGGTGCACCTTCATCTGTAGCCGCTTGATCCGTGCCAGCATGGAAGTGACATTTCACTCACCGGGGCGATCCTCAGAGCGTCCATCATAGTGGATACCCAATAAATGTGGGGAACCTCATGGCCCAGAACACATCTAAAGCAACCGGGAAGGAGGAAAGTTTCTACCCTTACCCCAATTTCATCACTATGTACCTAGAGGACCAGGGGGTTGAGGGGAGACACTTTGACATGAAGGTGAAGCCAAAAAGACCCTTCTCTTGGTACAGCCTTCAGGGAGCAGACAACCCGAAGTCCAAAGGCAAAGCCACTACCTCCACTGGTCAGTCTGAAGAGCCAATGGTAGTGTCCACTGGTTCCGAGCCTTCCACAACGGAGGGTTCTTCGGCTGCTATGCCACCTCCCTCATCCGGGCCGTCTGTCATAGCCCCATTATATGTGCCCTCATCTTCCGCATATCCTCATACTTCACTGCGGGTCCCTCAGACTTTACTCTCTATCCCTCCCTTGATCTTATTTTTACTTTTAGCATCGAGGACAACGCTAACTTCTATTTCTGTGGGGGGGGGGGGGGGAGGGGGGGG
>AWOL01S0039157.1:0-44815 GCA_000715115.1 Nicotiana otophora | reverse complement strand
TGATTTGATGACTTTGATGACTGGCATGTAATAATTATGATACTATTTTGCTTTATTTTTACTTATCGTTATTTTTATTTTCGTTATTTTTCACTTTTGGTATGTATATAACTTTACTATTTTCCTTAATAGCTTAGCTTCTTATTTCCTTTAGTAGCTTCTTTTTAAGTTTATAGCCTATTTTTACATTTCTGCATGATCAATAAGCCTTTGGTTTTCTTAATACCACGGTTCTTTCCAAAGATGGATGTTGTGTGAACCGGGTAGCTCTTCCCAACGATGGATGGCATGATAAACTTCTTAAGGGATTGAGTCTGTTTTTCTTTCTATTTTGATATATAGTAGTAATGAATAAAAGTGTCTCAAGTAGGCTTCACTTAGTACTAACACATTTACCTTCAACCTCATGGTTAGAAACAAGTTGATTGACAAAGAAAAGCTCTAGTTGTGACCTTTAGACTCTTGAGTTGACTAAAACTATCATCAAGTGGTTTCTTTGAGCCATCTGTGATATTCAATCTTAGCTAGGGTTGTTGTGGGCCCTCAACTCTGTGCCAATAAGTCTAGAACTTGCCCTGAATGTTTGTCTAGGCGAAATTCTAAGTATAGATTGACTTGAGAAGTGATTGTAGGCTCTACTTGGTCCCATTTGAACTGTGAAAGCTTCCGTAGCCTACCAATATTATATCCCTAGTCAACCCCTTGGAGCCTGAGCCTTTTTCATTCAATAGCCACATTACAAGCCTTCATCCATTTTATAATGACTCTCTCTTGGCACCCAATCTTTCCTTAGCATTCATGATGAGCAATTAGCAAAACCATAAGTATGGGGGAGAGATGAGGAATTTCAAAGTGATGAAAGGTACAAAGAACAAAAAGAATTGATGAAAAGGAAAGGCAAAGAAAAGAATAAAGATTTAAAAAGAAATATGTCAAAAAGAAAGAAAAGGTTGAAGGGATTCAAAGAAAACAATGTTGAAAGGCAAGGAATGATTAGAAAAGGAGAAAAATGATTGTCATGAACAAGAAAGAGTGACAATGTGTCTCTCTAGCTCCCCTAAGGAAGAAAAACATGACTCAAAGAGTCAAGAAAGTATGAGCCGAAATGAGAAAATGGAGTGCTTAAGGAAAGATGATACCATCATAGTTCATCATGTCTTACCTTGATCCAAAAAGCCTTCATTACATCCCGCTAAAGCCCTATAGGATTTCAAGTTGAGTGAGCTTACATTAGTGGTGATTTACATGAGGGGCAAGCTTATGAAACTTATAGCCGAACTTGTGGTATTCTTTTGAAAATGATAAGCGCACTTTTTTACAATCCTTGTTTTGAGTGTCACATTCTATAAAGTGAGATTTGCTCATGGAAAGTAGAGGAGGAGGAGTTTGGGATCCACAATGACCTACGTGAGAAAGCGAGCTTCCTTGATGAATTAAGTCAACTCTTGATGCTTTTGTGTCACATTAGAACTATGGAACTCAAGAAGTCATTGCATGATGCTGTTGATAATGCATTTGTGTTGAGGGAAATTG
Source organism: Nicotiana otophora (assembly GCA_000715115.1). Taxonomy (NCBI): domain Eukaryota; kingdom Viridiplantae; phylum Streptophyta; class Magnoliopsida; order Solanales; family Solanaceae; genus Nicotiana; species Nicotiana otophora. Next base: position 43,282 of record AWOL01S0039157.1, on the reverse strand, counting down.
TTAGTCCCAATTGATGCTTCATGAAGTCGCCTTAGAAAAGCTGAAAGTTTCCTTTTTTTTTGTTGTGGAGGTGGGAATTACCTTGTTTGCTTGAGGACAAGCAAAAGCTTAAGTTTGGGGGAGTTGATAACTAGGGGTTTTAGCCTATTATTTACTCTTTTTTGCTTAGGATTTGGGTCAAAAATGCATAAAGGTATTCCCAAAAACTAACTTAATGTTCTTCCTTGAAGGGTTTGGTCAAAATTAGGCGAAGAAGCCATAATCAACTCATGAAGGAGTCAAACTTGCATGAATCCAAGGTTGAGACTAGAGCGCTGAGACCGGCAGAAAAGCACGGCCGCGTAAGGACCACCGTTGAGGCGACCATATTATGTGGTCCGCGAAAGTAGATTCAGAGAAGCTTCTTTGAGTACTAAAATCACCGTTGACCGCTTGGAAAAGAACGGCCGCAAGGGAATTTTTGCTGAGAGCGTGGTTCAAGAATCAGAGACTCTACAGTTGGGCTCAAATGAAGAACGCGGCCCGCATCCAAATTAAGCGACCGCGACTTGATCTTACGCGGACGCGAAGGGAATTCCGCTGAGAGCGCATCTTGAGGTTCAAAGACCCTGCAAGTCGGGCTTAACTGAAGAACGCGGCTCGCGTCCAAATTATGCGGCCGCGATGAAAGTACTTGCGAACGCGGTCAAAATTACGCGGTCCGCGAAACTAAGCCCAATCCAAGTCAGGTATTTCAGAAACACGGACCACGCTCATTATTACACGGCCGTGAAAGCTCAAGTGTGGACGCGGTCAGAATTATGCGTCCGCGAATCCTCCGCAAGGGCATTTTTGTCCAAAAGTTTTAGCTGTGTATAATAGACCTTTTTGACATTTTTAGAAAGATTTGTGTTTAGCAGAGTACGTGAACGACTAGTTTTTCCCTTTTTGGGCAATGTTAGAGTAGATTTACCTTCAAACTTTAGATTTTCATCTTGTACTTTAATATAATGGCTTCTATTTCATCTTTATCTTTGATTTCTGTTGTTATTATGAGTAGCTAGAACCCATATCTAGGGTTGAGACCCAATCCTAGAGTGGGTATTTAATGGGTATTGAATTTTATGGATTAATTATTTATGGGTTAGTGATATTTAGCCTAATTCATGCTAAAATTATAGAATTAGTGGTTGCAAACACTGATTCATGCCTTTATGACTTAGGCTCTTCTTGAGAAAGAGGACTAAGTCTAGAAAAATTAGGCTAACAAGGAATTGGGGTGAACTCAAGAGATTGATATCCCCAATTAAAGGGTTAAACCTAGAGATAGTAATACCCGACTTGAGCCAATTTCGATTGTATTGTATGAACACCCATTTGGGTTTGAGAAAGCCAAATTGGGCAAAGTCACTCAAACTACCGAGAGGTATAGAGTGAGCACTTATGGGTGATGTTTATATCACAACCCCAATCATAACAAGCTTGTCCTAGATTTTTGATACCCATTAGATACTCACCTAGGCGGAAATCACTTCCCTAGTGCCTTGTAACACTTGAAAACTTTCACAAAAGAATATTGTACTTAGCTTACACTTAGCATACAATAGTATAAAATTGGAATAGAATCAATTGAAACAATATTTGGAAGTGCAATTAGGAACAACACGCACATCTAGATTAGTTAGATATCCAACTCCAAGCCAAATTAACTGCATTTGGAAATCGATCCCGACCTCATTGGGTAAAACTACATCGACCATCCTCGCTACTCTATAGTGGTGTAGGTTTGGCCCCGATCATCGCCTACAGAAATAGACTACGCTCTTGAGAGACTCGGAACAAAAGTGAAGTGGCCGCCAAAGATGAGATCAGATCCGAACACCAGAAACTCTGATGCCCTCTGTGAGTTCCACCATGAATGCGGGCATAAAACAAAAGATTGCATCGCCCTCAGACAGGAAGTCGTAAACAGGTTACGGAAAGGGCACCTCAAAGACCTGTTAAGCGATAGGGGAAGGACCAACTTCGACGTGAACATCAAGGCCTGCTGAAGCCTCCATCTCCAGTGCGTACCATCAATATGATCATCGATGGCAACGACGACGCCTTTATCAACGGCGTAGAGTTCACCACCACTCACAAACTCAAGCGGTATATCACCCGCAAACGGTATGATTAACTCAAAGAAAGTATCATCTTCGAGTAGTCGGATACTGACGGCTTGAATTTCCCTCATAATGATGTCCTCATTATTACTTTACGCATTTTAGATACCGATGTCAAACGTATCATGGTGGATGACGGAAGAGGTTTAGGCATTATCCATCCTTGCCTAAACGAGGCTCGTGGATAAGATAATGTCAAAGCCAAGTCAATCTTTATTACGCACTAAGCTCACAACGTTTAGAATGAAAGACATGCACGAGTTCTAAAGCTAGATAATAGAAGTTCTGCAACTATTCAAGGAACTAGGCTTAACTATATTTCTGAGGCAAGTAGTAACGTCGCAAAAGAAATGTAGTGTAGGAAGAATCATTAACATTCCCAAACATAGAGAGTTAGACCCACATACCTTGGATTTTCCCCTTTTGAGTGTATCACAATGTTCGTCACCTCTTTCAATAGTAATCTATGACAACATATATCAAGAGGAACCAATATTATCACTAATGCTCATGTTTTAGGTACTTAGATATTTTATCAAACGCTTGGTGGGCATAAAACTTCATACCCCTTTATTAATGGTATTTCTACACCCAACAACTTATTCTCTTGATCCTAGCTAATTTTAAAATCTCAAATTGTTATAATCAATATCATTCTTCATCACCTATAAGATAAACAACACCCTTAACCAATAATTAATCTTCAACAACCCAAACTTATAATCGTTCATATTTTTCTGTCAAACCCATCAACCCATATCTCATGAACTAGAGTATATAATCATTAATCCAATGCTATAATCAATTAGAGGGTGAAGACATTGCCTTTTTGAAGTTGAATCCTCTTGAATTTGAGATATAGGATTTCTTTTCTCAACCATGTTGTCCCAATCGAATATCTAATGATTTGGAGGGGTTTAAAAAAACAACAAAATGGTTTGGAGGATTTACCCATGTTAATAAGGTGTTGGGGAATTGAAATTAACGTAGAATCACCATTAGAACTTACCTTGGATGGTGGAGGGACCTTTGAAGAGTTTGGTTTTTGAGAGCTTCCCTTTCTAAAGCATGTTTTTGTGTTTTGGGGTGTGAAAGACGAAGTAGGGCTTTAAAAAAGATCCTCGGGTGCGCTTCCGTGCACGTAGGCACGCAGCACGGTAGTAGCAATGCCACAAGTTCGTGGCCATGCGCAGGACCATCTGGGCGCGCATACTGCGCATTGTCCAGTAAACACACATAACGTTTTACAAAGAGATCCGTTTGGGATCCAAATATATCGTTGGAAAGAAATTTCAAAGGTCTACAACTTTTATGTTTTGTGTTTTCCCAAATGCCTTACAGAGTTTCACGAAATCTTGAGGGAATATAAACTTTCCATAAACTTAGTCGATTTTATCGGATCTTATGCTCCTCACTATCTGTCTTGATTCCAAACGACTATTTCCACCCATACTCACCCCGATAGGACTTCATATGTCCAAAATATAACAGTAATGCTCATTTAACATTTCCAAACCTAGTCCAAATTTACAGAGTGTTACAGCTCCCGAGGTACCGCTTCGTAGTCCCAAAAGTAAATACACAACAGAGGCGCTCCTGAGGTACCGCTTCGTAGTCCCAAAAGTAAATATGCAATAGGGGAGCTTCCGAGGTACCGCCTCGTAGTCCCAAAATAAAATATACAACTCATAACCAATGGAACAACGAATTTAAAGCGAGGAATCCTACAGTTAAAGACTGGATACAAAATCAAGGAAGCAGGTAATTCAACTAAGCATGTTGCACAAAATGTAAGTAAGAGTTAAGACACGTAGACATGCAACATTAAGCTAAACATGATGACTACATATGCTAGAGTAACTCAGTCAAGGAATTGAAAAGGAAATTACTTTGATAGAACCGTATTTTTAACATTTAACCCAAGTAGTCACTCATCACCTCGCGTACACGGCCTTCACGTATTGCAAATACCATAACAGTACCAAATCCTAAGGGGAGTTTCCCCCACACAAAGTTAGACAAGTCACTTACCTCAAATCTCGCTCAATCAATTAATAAGAATGCCTTTCCCTCGACTTTCCAACTTCGATCGGCTCGAATATAGCCAAAATAATTCCATACTATAAATATAACTATAAGAAACTAATTTACATAATGAAACTTCGACTTTAGCAAAAGAATTAAAAATTGCTCCAAAAAGTAGACCCAGGACCACGTCTCAGAACGCGACCAAAATCAAAATATCCGAACACATATTCGATAACGATTCCAACCATACAAAAATTACTGAAATCTGACCTCATTTGGCCTTTCAAAACCCAAACCTTCGGTCTAAGAACCTTCACGATTTCCCCCCAAATTTCTCAACCAAAATCCTTAATTAAATGAAGAAATTAATGATAGATTATTGGAGATTAATCAAAAGTGAGTCAAGAATCCTTACCCAAATGTTTACTCTAAAAATCCCTCAAACGTTCGACTCAATCCGAGCTATCTAGGTCCACAAATGAAGAATGACATCAAACCCTCAAACTTAGGCCTTTTCTGCCAAGTTAAACCGCATATGCGGACTAAGAACCGCTTCTGTGATGCCGCACATGCGAAAAACATATCGCATGTGAAAAAACCACCGAAATCCAGGTCTTCCACTTATGCATATAAGGGCCCGCATCTGCGGGAAGGCGACCGCACCTGCGACCGTTGGCGCTTCTGTGCCCCTGCCATCGCAGAAGTTCAGGCGCTTCTGCGCCCCTGCCATCGCAGAAGTTCAGGCGCTTCTGCGGAAAATGTTCCGCTTTTGTGACCACTACTGGGCAAGGCCAGCTTCTCATCTGCGACTCAAAGCTCGCTTATGCGAGACTGCACCTATGGTCAAATCCTCCGCAGGTGCGAAAACACCAGAGCAGCCTAGCATTCAGCATATTGCACAAGCCTCAAATTGTTTCGTTTCAATATGAATCACACCCGGGGACTCCAAGACCCCGTCCGAATATAGCAACAAGTCTTAAAACATCATACGGACTTAATCGATCCTTTAAATCACATCAAACAACGTTAAAAACATGAATTGCACATCGATTCAAGCCTAATGAACTTTAGAATTTCTAATTTCTACATTCGATGCCAAAACCTATCCAATCAGGCCTGATTGACCTCAAATTTTGCACACAAGTCACAATTGGCATTACGGACCTACTCCAACTTTCGGAATAGGAATCCGACCCCGATATCAAAAAGTCCACTGCCGGTCAAACCTTTCACAAATCATCCAATTTTCCAACTTTTGCCAATTAACGTCGAAATAACCCACTGACTTCTAAATCAACACTCGTACACGATCCTAAGACCAAAATCGCCCTACGGAGCTATAAGAATCGTCAAAACTCCATTCTGGAGTCATCTTCACCCAATTCAAACAACGGTCAACTACTACGAATTCAACTTTCATTTTAGGGACTATGTGTCCAATTTCACTCTGAAACCAAAAATCAAAGCTCCCGGCAAATCACGTAACCACAAAATAAAATAAATGGAGCAATAAATTAGGGTTCGGGGCTAATACTCTCAAAACGACCGGCCGGGTCGTTACATCCTCCCCCTCCTAAAACAAACGTTCGTCGTCAAACGACTATAGAGACATAATTGAACTGGTGAAAAGATGACGATAACAGATGCGCATATCATGCTCGTTCTCCCAAGTCGCCTCATCGATCGGATGACCCCTCTACTGAACCTTCATTGAAGTGATGTTCTTCCACCTCAACTTGCGAATCTGCCTGTCCAAAATGGCCACCGGCTCCTCAACATAGGATAGATCCTTGTCCAACTGGACAGAGCTGAAGTCTAGCACATAAAACGGATCGCCATGATACTTTCGGAGCATGAAAATATGGAACACGGGATGAACTGCAGAGAGACTAGGTTGTAGTGCAAGTCTGTAAGCCACCTCTCCAACCCTTTCAAGAATCTCAAAAGGCCCGATATACCTAGGGCTCAATTTTCCCTTCCTCCCGAACCTTACAACGCCCTTCATGTGTGAAACCCGGAGCAAGACCCGCTCCCCAATCATGAATGCAATGTCACGAACCTTCTGATCCTCATAACTCTTCTGCCTGGATTGGGCTGTACGAAGTTGATCCTGAATCAATTTAACCTTTTCCAAAGCATCATTAACTAAGTATGTACCCAATAGTCTAACCTCACCTAACTCGAACCAACTCACCGGGGACCGGCACCACCTACCATATAAAGACTCATACAGGGCCATCTGAATGCTCTACTAATAAGTGTTGTTGTAGTAAAACTTTGCAAGTGGCAAGAACTGATCCAAAGAACCCCAAAAATCCATCACACAGGCACAAAGCATATCCTCCAATATCTGAATAGTGCGCTCGAACTGTCCGTTCGTGTGAGGGTGAAATGTTGTACTCAACTCTACCTAAGTACCCAACTCATGCTATACGGCTCTCCAAAACTACTATGTAAACTACGTACCCCGGTCAGAGATGATAGATACCGGCACGCTGTGAAGTCTGACAATCTCGTGAGTGTAAACCTGAGCTAACTGCTCCGAAGAGTAAGTACTAAACACAGGAATGAAATGAGCAGACTTGGTCAATCTATCCATAATCACCCAAACTGCATCGAACTTCCTCTGAATCCGTGGGAGCCCAACAACGAAATCCATAGTGATCCGTTCCCATTTCCACTCCGGAATCTCTAGCTTCTGAAGTAATCCACCTGGTTGCTGATGCTCATACTTCACCTGCTAATAATTTAGGCACCGAGCTACATACTCCACTATGTCCTTCTTGATTCTCCTCCACCAATAATGCTGCCTTAGGTCCTGATACATCTCCGCGACACCTGGGTGAATGGAGTACCACGAACTGTGAGCCTCCTAGAGAATCAACTCACACAAACCATCTACATTGGGCACATATAGCTTGCCCTGCATCCATAACACACCGTCATATCCAATAGTGACCTCTTTGGCATCACCATGCTGAATCGTGTCCTTAAGAACAAGCAAATGAGGGTCATCATACTGACGCTCTATGATACGATCATAAAAAGAAGATTGAGAAATCACATAAGCCAAAACTCTGCTCGGCTCAGAAATATCCAATCTAATAAACTGGTTGGCCAAGGCCTGAACATCCAAGGCTAAAGGCCTCTCTGCTACCGGTAGATATGCCAAACTGACCAAACTCTCTGCCTTGTGACTCTAGGTATTGGCCACCACATTGGCCTTCTCGGTATGATATAGAATGGTGATATCATAATCCTTAAACAACTCCAACCACCTCCACTACCGCAAGTTAAGATCCTTCTATTTAAACAGATGTTGTAGACTTCGGTAATCGGTGTAGTCCTCACAAGGGACACCATACAAATAGTTCCACCAAATATTCAAGGCATAAACAATAGCTGCTAACTCAAGGTCATGGACAGGATAGCTCTTCTCATACACCTTCATCTGTCTAGACGCGTAGGCAATCACCCTACCATCCTACATCAACATCGTGCCAAGACCAATGCGCGAAGCATCATAATACACCGTATAGGACTCCAAACCAGTAAACAACACCAACACTAGGGTTGTAGTCAAATCAGTCTTGAGCTTTTGAAAGCTCTTTTCACCCTCCTTGGTGAACCTTAACGAAGCACCCTTCTAGGTCAATCTGGTCATAGGTGTTGCAGTAGATGAGAAACCCTCTACAAATCAGCGGTAATACCCCGCCAAGCCAAGAAAACTCCGGATCTCCGTAGCTGAGGATGGTCTAGGACAACTCTGCACTGCTTCAATATTTTTCGAATATACCTTGCTCCCCTCACTCGATACTACATGACCCAAAAATGCCACTGACTCTAGCCAGAATTCACGCTTCGAAAATTTTGCATACAACTTCTTTTTCCTCAAAGTCTGAAGCACAGTCCTCAGGTGCTGCTCATGATCCTCCCGGCTCCGGGAGTACACCGGAATGTCGTCAATAAACACAATGACGAACGAGTCAAGATAGGGCTGAAATGATGTTGGGCGTTGGTCAGCCCAAAAGACATAACAGGGAAATTATAATGACCATACCGAGTCTTGAAAGCAGTCTTCAGGATATCTGGTTCCCGAATCTTCAACTAATGATAGCCTGAATGCAAGTTGATCTTAGAGAACACTTTAGCACCCTAAAGCTGATCAAATAGGTCATCAATATGTGGCAATGGATATCTGTTCTTCACTATAACCTTGTTCAACTGGCGATAATCAATACACATTCGCATAGAACTATCATTCTTCTTTACAAACAAAATAGGAGCTCCTCAAGGCGACCCACTGGGCCGAATGAAGCCCTTATCGAGAAACTCTTGCAACTGTTCCTTTAATTCCTTCAAATTTGCTGGGTACATACGATAGGGTGGAATAAAAATGGGATGTGTGCCCGGTAACACAATCAATGCCAAAGTCGTTATCTCTGTCGGGCGGCATGCCCGAAAGATTCACCGGAAATAAGTCTGGATAATCCCTCACTACCAAAAATGACTCGACGGTAGGAGTACCAGCACTAAGATCCCTCACATATTCCAGATATGCATCACACCCCTTTTCAGCCAGCTGCTGAGCCTTTAGAAATGAGACAACCCTGCTAGGAACATAATCTAAGATACCTCTCCACTCTAGCCACGGTAGACCTGGAATAGCCAACGTCACTATCTTGGAGTGATAATCAAGGATAGCGTGATATGGCGACAACCAGTCCATGCCCAAAGTAACATCGAAATCCACCATACTAAGCGACAATAAATCGGCTCTGGTTTCAAAACCACACGGACAACAATAATAGAATCTCCCACAGGTGTAGACGCATAAATGGGAGAACTCAAAGAATCACGGGATACACCCAAATACGAAGCAAAATAGGATGACACATAGGAATAAGTGGAGCCTGGATCAAATAAGACCGACGCATCTTTATGACAGACCAGAACAATACCTGTGATGACAGAATCGGATGCAACTGCCTCTGTCCTAGTAGGAAGGGCATAATATTTGGCCTAGCCTCCCTCTCTAGGGCGACCTCTACCTGTCCAACCTCCATCTCGAGATGGCTGTGCAGGTGGGGTGGTAGCTGGTGCTGTAACCATAGCTTGAGAACCCGATGGAGCACGCGTTGCCTGAGTGGTCTGTGGAGGTGCACCCCTCCTGAGTCTGGGGCAATCCCTCACCACATGATGAGTGTCCCTACACTCAAAATAAGCTCTCGGAGGACGTGGCTGATGTGGCTAGCTGGGGCCTGATCAGCTAGACTGACTGCTGAAAGCACCCCATGTAGGAGGTACACTAGACAATAGCTGTGCATAATAGGGAGCCTTGGGCCTTGGAGTGGCCGGAGCACCACTGGCGGCTGGAAGTGCTGAATTAATAGGGCGACCCACATTGCCCGTACCCTGATGAGCTGCAGCTGGGGAACGAGTGCTGCTATATGTGCCAGACTCTCGAGACTTCTTGGCATCTCTCTCCCGAGTCAACATACCGTCCAATCTCTTAGAAATCTCTAAAACCTGCTGGTATACGATATCCATCTCCAGCTCTCGGGCCATATTAAATCTGATACTAGGGTTGAGCCCCTCAATAAATTAATGAACCCGCTCCTGAAGAGTAGCAACTAAGGCCGGTGCATGCCTGGCCAAATCACTGAATCGGAATGCATATTCTGACACAGTCATAGAACCCTGGCGCAACTGCTCAAACTCTACGCACCATGCATCTCTGAGACTCTGGGGGGCATACTCCCTCAAGAACATATCTGAGAACTGAGTCCAAGTGAGTAAAGCTGCCTCGGCCAGACTACCCAACTCATATGCTCGCCACCACTGGTAGGCCGCTTCTCTAAGCTGTAACATAGTGAAAGAAACCCCATTACACTCCGCAACACCCATAGTACGGAGGATACGGTAAAACTCCTCAAGAAAACCCTGGGCATCCTCTGATGCCAAGCCACTAAAAGTAAAAAGGTAGTACTTCTTGTACCTCTCGAGCCTGAGTTGCTCGCCCTCAGAAACTGTTACCCTAACCTCGGGTTGAACTGGAGCTACCGGTTGTATCGGTATGACCTCAGGAACCTGGTCGACCTAGACCCGCTGCTCTAGGGTACGTGCGGCGGGAGTTTCTGCTCCTCCCCCAGCCTCAGATGTGGCAGGAGTAAGTGGTATCAATCCTGCCTGAGCCACGGTGCTGAACATGCTCAGAAACTGGGTGAGAGTCTCCTAGAAGGCCGGTGCAGTAACAAGCGCATGAGGTGCCTGCCCTCCAACTGGAGATACTGGTGGCTCGTCTGAAGCAGATCGTACGGGTGCTCTGGCTACACCACGTGGACATCCTCAGCCTCTACCCCGGCCCGGGCCTCTTGCGGCTCTAGCAAAAGGCATGGGTATCTAGTCATCTGATCCAGCTGTACCTGTCCTCACCATTTGTGAGTGAATAGAAAGACATAAATTTACAATCTGAAGTCAAAATCTTGCACGAAAGGAATCAAAGAAGTGAAACTTTTCCTAACAGTTCCATAGCCTCCCGAAGATAAGTACAGGCATCTCCGTACCGATCCGCGAGACTCTACTAAACCTGTTTGTGACTTATCATACTTTTGAACCTAGAGCTCTGATACCAACTTGCCACGACCCCAATTTCTCTCTATAGGATGTCGTGGCGACACCTAGTCTCTAAGACTAGGTAAGCCTAACAATTATGCGGAACAACTAAATACAAAGCTGAAACTCAACCTCAACATCTGAAATAAATAAGAAATGCTATCCAAAATAGTTACAACTCTCAAAACCCAGTAGAAACAAGTCACAAGATCTAAAGAGAAAATGCTAAATATTTCTATACATCAGAGTCTAATAAAATTAAAAGAAAATAACATAATAAAGGTAGAGGTGGACTTAGAGGTCTACGGACGCTGGCAGATGTACCTTGAAGTTGTCGCGCCCCATTATATCGCGAAAAGCGGGCTTCGACATGAGACAACTCTTTTAAGGAGGTATTAAAAGAGAAGAGTTGCCACCTAATGATTTTAAAGGTGTGTTAGGACACTTATCTTGCAAATGACTCTATTTTAACTAGTCAACGCCACCAAAGACCGGGTAAGGGCTCAATTTACCTCATAGAGAAGGTGTTAGGCACTCCTCAAGGTCCATAACTGTGGGTTCCGGCCAAACTTAAATTATATGGATTAGTCTATGTGATCAAGTAAGCAAAGAGAGTACAATTTAAGAATTATTAAAACGTTTTTGAACAGAGGGGTAAAACTATTAATAGAAAAGAAAGAAAAGAGAGGGGTCCTAATTTTTTTAGCCTAAAGGATCACCCCGTGCAATATAAATAATATTTCGTAACTCCCTCGATATGGGGTATTACTCATATTATTCAGAGAGCACAAACTATCATCTCCTACTACCCGATTACTATGTTAAAGTTGTTTACCTAAAAGCGCTCTAATTAAATTCTAAGTTGTGCCCTATGCGTGTAATACCCGTCCCATACCTATGGTCCAGGAGGTTTTGGACCTCTATTTGGATGGTTCTAGACCTTATCTGGGCTGTTCAAAAATGTAAAAAAACTAGGCGACAAACAAAACATCTAAGGACTTCACATAGATGCAATTAAAGGCTCACACTGACCTCCACACTTATGCAGCAAGTGCACGCAAACACATCTATCAACTAGGAGTTGGCAGAATCCAGAATCTTAAACCTGTAGACATGTTTTCTAGGCGATCAAAGTATGCAGGTAAATTTTAGATGCAGTATATTGCTTATAGGCGGGATGATGCAGGATTATAAGCTAATTATTAACAGTTTTAAGTTACCAATCCTATATGTGTGATGCTTAGGTTATCTACACAGTTGGGTATAACAGAATCTGATAGGGAAAAAGTCCCAGAATCATTCATACGACGTACGTGAAGCAGTGTTTGAATGGTCTAGCATTAAGCAGTTATAGCGAGAAATTATTTCCTATAGGCAGGATTTCTAACGCGTAGTACTTTAGAGCTTGTTTTATTTATACTTAGTCCTATAAACAAGATTTCTAGTGAACAATGTGATACAATAGAAAATGAAGTGATCAAAATCCTATAGGCATGATTTCTAGTGAATAACTGAAGTGAATTGAAGGAAAATTCATTTGTTCCTATAGGCAGGTTTCTAAAGCGGTTGAAAGCAGTCATGCAAATTGAAAGAGTGCTCACTTCCTATAGGCATGTTGTCTATAAACACGTAGCAGTAGACATAGCATTTGAACTCATGTTTAATGGTAAACAGGTAATGTGTGTGTGCTTCTCCTAATGGGATGATTTTTATAGTGTACAAAGAGGGTGAACGACACATATAGCAAACACATCATTAAGTCCTATAGGCATGTTAACTACCCATCGCATGTAAATATTAAAATCTACCCCATTCCCTTGTACTAACAACCCCAATTGTTTATACAAAGATTATTACAGGCCCAACAATGAGTAAAGTAACAATGTTACATAACAGTGAACATGCCCATAGCAGGCCCAAATAAATACTCAATATTGCCTGGGCCTTCAACATCTCTTACAGTGTACCTAGGCCTTCAACAGAGAGCCATGTTCAATACACGATTCAAGGGTCCATAGTAGAGTCCAAACCAATTTACTTAACCAAAACACCAAGTGTTGCACCACTTGAAACAACCAAATTCAGATACACAGTACATGACAGGGGAAGTGGAATAGTAGGAACAATTTTAGAGGTTGAGGGAGTGACTAAGGACCAAGCCCTAGTGTGTCAGAGTTCACAAGGGCCTCAATTGGATCCCGAGCAGTGCTCACACTAGGGAGGCCAATAATAGAACCTAGATAGCCTTGGCTTTCATCCGGCTAAGAATGAGAATTTAGAATAGCATGAGTGGCAGGTAAGGAGAGTGGATAGTGATGGAGGGACATAAATTAAGTGATACACGAAGTTGAGCATACAGAGCAACTAATCAAACATGACAGTAGGTTCAACAGGATTTCTACACATAGCAAAGCATCACATAGACAACATCATATTGATAGAATTGGGGAAAGAAACAGGTTTGCGGGATATACATATGTTATTATGTACAGATGCCTGATACTAAACCAGTTGAGACCTAAAGGTTCAAATTAAGTTAAGTACATGTACTAGTGACATGTTAATCAGTATTTAGACATGATAGGGGACTCACATTGTGACAATCACTGAATGGATAGCGTATCAGATGAACCAAAAGCATACTGGGGAGACATACTAGCATAGAAGCAAGATCATAGTCGATAGAAAATGGTCTTAATACAAAGTGAAACATATTGTACATGCAGGACAAATATTGCAGAGATTCAGAGCAATACAAGATAGCAAGCTCATACCAAATAGCACATGTAGCTATTCTGGGATTGACACAATAAATTAATTAACTAAAGAGGATCTAAGTTATTCCATAAAACAAAATGGTTCAAGCAGGGCATGGAAGACAAGTTGAGGTAACTGTTAAGATCTCAGTCAATTACTAATGGGTATGGGGCTCATGTTGAGTGACACAATAGCAGGGGAACATGTTATAATTAACACAGAAAGTTCTAGAACAAGTATGAAGCATTCATTATAGAGATTAAGGACAAGGCAAGTAAGCAAGTGTTAGGGAATGTTCAGGCACCAATACACTGGTTAAACGAACTTAAGAGAATCAGATTATCCAAATTAGGCTTAGGTAATCTGAAAACTAGCAGCATTAGGAGGAAGTTAGATGCTAAAGAGACTTAGAATACAGTAGACTTAACAGAATTGAGTACAAAATAATCTAGAAAATACATTAAGCTATGCATTTCAGAGGTGAGAACATATGTGAATCAAAGACACATAGGGATGAAATTGCAAATTCAAGTAGCTTACCAGTTAAACGGAAAACAATAAAAAATAAAAGATCCACAAGAACCCACAAATATCGATGCGTCAATGTTCCCAAGAGCTTCAAAAGAGCCCCGAGCAATGCTCACACCAATAGAAAGTTCGAACAATAGACTCTCAGTGGCCTTGGCTTTCAGCTGGCCAACACAAAGCACAGAACAAGGTAATGAAGGAATTAACAGAACAAGCCTCAAATTTTAGTGAGATTATGGTGAATAAAAAGTATGTCTCAAAGGGAAATTGGGAGAGGTTTATATAGCAGTAAAATTGGATGAACAAACAAGGAAAATAACTGATTAAACGTAGATAAGGAAAGAAATCAAGTAAACATGGACAAAGAAAAGGGGAAAATCTTGCATGCAAGTCAGTAGAGTAATAGGAAAGGAAAAGTATCAAACTCCAAACCCCAATTAGGGTTTTAAACTCAAAATCGGCCAACTGGTATGAAAAGTCCAGTTCATCTCGTGTATATGGACGGGATATCATCCAAATCTTCAAGATTTAGTCGATTCTCGTCCGATATAAAAGTGGTGTTTCCCAAAATTAGGCAAATACCTAAGTAATAATAAAATCGCGTAACCAGTACCCAAAGGATCCATATATGGTAAACAATCAAATGTCGAATCCCATTATTAGTGGGATTAGGGGAGGGAATTAAGGAGAGGTGGCTAGGTATTCTATGGAGAGGAGAAGAGAGGGTGTGAATGCGGCTGCAAAGAGACGAAATGGTCTATAGGGTTTAGGTGGGGAAGTAATTAAAAGTTGGGGGACGAACGAGGACCGTTGATCTTGGAAGATCAACGACTGGGATTTAAAATGAACGGGGCGAGTCGATTGAAACAGGTACTGACCGGGTCAATTTAAAGGGTAGTTTGGTATTGGGCTTGGGGTAATTGGGCTAAGCTTCTAGGTTAATTTGGGTCCGAAAAATAGGTTAGAATTGGGCTATTATTTAAATACCCCAATATTTATCAAAATAATTTATAAAAATGCTTAATAAATAAATAAAAATATTATTTATGCACTAAAATGATCAAAATAATAACTTTATATTATAACAATATAAAGATGTTATTTTGACACAAATAATATAAAATAAAGAGCAATTGTGTATGAATAGAGGTCATTATTGCAAAATTAAATAAATATCTTAAAAATGCTAATATAATTATATGAAATGAAATAAAAATATTTGAGATATATATTATAGGTTCAAAATTATAATTTAGGTAACTAAGTCATCACAAAATAATTTAAAGGAAAAATTAATAAATATTTATATAATTTAAATGCAATAAAATTAATTTAAGAGCTCTAAAAATATGGAACATTATAGGAAATGATTGTATAGATTTGTAAACTAAATAATGATGCATAAAATGCTATTTTGAAGGCATGTATATATTTTGAAAAATATGAGGACAAAATTGGGTATCAACTGCTGCCCCTATTTACCAGGGAATGATGAAAAGGTTATCGGGTAAAGAATATGACGACCAATTTTGGACGAATTGAGTGAGGGATGATGTGATTTGAAAATAATGGGGGCCAAATCCTAGTTCCTGAGTTGCCTACATATCCCTGGTGTTACGGGAATCAGGTCGTGTGCAGTTCTGGATCCAAGGTGAACGAGACCGATGGAGTTGTTATAGGAATGGTCGTATGTTTTGAAAAGGGTTCTTTTAGGGTAGGACAGTATCAGCTTATACGAAATCGTGAATGTGAGTCTGAAACGTTATGGATGTATCTTAAAATGAATATCTGAATGGTTATCGAGTAAACGTGGGTAACTGATGGTGATTGGTTACATGTGAAATAATTGCAGGATGTGAACATTGTGAATGGAAACCGGAGTGAGGATTGCTCCCGTTAGGAGAACGGTTACCTCCTGGATTACCTGCAAAATTTAAAACACGATGCATGTAAGTATATATATTATGGCGAGAATTTAAACATGATGTAAATTCCCTTTGGACCATGAAGATTGTCTTTGGACGGTGAGGATGATGTCCTTAGACCATGACGTCCTAGGCCATGAATCATGTGATAAGGTGTCTTCCGGCTATAAGGATGATGCCTTCGAACTATGACGCCTTTGGACGAAATGGCGATATTTCAGCCCATGAGATGCAAATATATGATGCTCGATCGTATGCGAAGTAAAACAAGACAGAGCTTAGGCAATGCTTAGTCGCAGGTGAGTAGAAGATAGTGCTAGGTTTTAAATAGCATAATAGAGATAGCATTTAGTCATATGCAAGTACAAGGCAATGCTTAGCGTTAGGCAATTGAGGAGGCAGTGCTTAGCCTCATGCAAGATGAGGAGACGATGCTTAGTCTCGATGCAAGGAAAGGCAGTGCTTAGCCTTATGCAATTAGGGAGGCAACGCTTAGCCCCATAAAAAAAAGGAGACATTGCTTAGTCTCGATGCAAGAAGATGAGACAGTGCTTAGCCTGATGCAATTAGGGAGGCAATGCTTAGCCTCATGCAAATAGGAGACATTGCTTAGTCTCATGCAAAGAAAGGCAGTGGTTAGCCCTTATGTAGTTAAGGAGGCAATGCTTAGCCTCATGCAAATAGGAGACAATGCTTAGTCTCATGCAAAGAAAGGCAGTGCTTAGCCTTATGCAGTTAAGGAGGCAATGCTTAGCCTCATGAAAATAGGAGACAATGCTTAGTCTCATACAAAGAATGACAGTGTTTAGCCTTATGCAGTTAAGGAGGCAATGCTTAGCCTCATGCAAATAGGAAACAAGTTATGTCTCATGCAAGGAAAGGTAGTGCTTAGCCTTATGCAGTTAAGGAGGCAATGCTTAGCCTCATGCAAAGAAATTCAGTGCTTAGCCTTATGCAGTTAAGGAGGCAATGCTTAGCCTTATGCAAATAGGAGACAATTCTTAGTCTCATGCAAAGAAAGGCAATGCTTAGCCTTATGTAGTTAAGGAGGCAATGCTTAGCCTCATGCAAATAGGAGACAAGTTATGTCTCATGCAAGGAAAGGTAGTGCTTAGCCTTATGCAGTTAAGGAGGCAATGCTTAGCCTTATGCAAAGAAATGCAGTGCTAAGCCTTATATAGTTAAGGAGGCAATGCTTAGCCTCAAGCATATAGAAGACAATGCTTAGTCTCATGCAAAGAAAGGCAGTACTTAGCCTTATGCAGTTAAAGAGGAAATGCTTAGCCTCATGCAAATAAGAGACAATGCTTAGTCTTAAGCAAAGAAAGACAGTGATTAGCCTTATGCAGTTAAGGAGGCAATGCTTAGTCTCATGCAAAGAAAGGCAATGCTTAGCCTTATGCAGTTAAGGAGGCAATGCTTAGCCTCGTGCAAATAGGAGACAATTCTTTGTCTCATGCAAAGAAAGGCAGTTCTTAGCCTTATACAGTTAAGGAGGCAATGCTTAGCCTTGTGGAATTAGGGAGGCAGTGCTTAGCCTCATGCGGGAAAACAATGAGTGATAGTGAGAAAGCAGAGTATTTCTTAGCTGAAGATGTGTTTGCGTTTGGCAACTTTGTTATTATGAAGGTAGTGATTCTGATGTGCGTATGTATTTGCGCATATTCCTGTTATGTTCATTGTGCTTGCATCTAAAGAACAATCGTGAGTTTGTGGGGAAGGTTGGTCCGTGCTTTCGTCTTCTCGCTTTGCTTTTGTTCCTGTCTTGAGATCCTGTTTGAGTTACCCTGGGCAGCATCTGGCTGTTTATAAAAATAAAGTTTTCTAAAAATATGCGTGCATTTGATGAATGTAGTTATTTAAATACAGTAGTATGTAATATCAAGTAATTTAGATGAACCAATGACTGTGACATATTTTAGAGACATTGCGACTTCCTTGCTTTAGAATTTTGAGGGTCCTTCTCAAAATCCTGCCCCAGTTTAAAAGCAATTATTTGGCCGTTCTGTGTATGACGAAGTTGGCTGGACTTGCTTCAGAATTTTGAGGGTCCTCCTCAAAATTCTGCCCTAGTTTATGACCATGGTAAAATGAAGAGCTTATTGAGATGTGACCGAACCCACAAGGCTACCTACGTATCCCCTCTTAAACAGGAATCAGGTCAAGCGTAGATCAGTTACATCCAATGAAGAAATGTAAACAATCTAAATAAAGTATCTCTTGACTACGTTTGAGTTGATAGGTTTTGGCTAAATTTCTCTGTCCATTTCTGCAAGTATGGGCGCTCCTCCTGTTCGTACTCTATGAACCATGTAGGGGCCTTGCCAATTGGGTAAAAAATTTTCTTTGGGTTCATCTTGATGCGGGAAGATCCACTTTAGCACCAACTGCCCCGGCGTGAATTGTCTAGGCCTGGCCCTTTTGTTGAAAGCTCTGGACATTCTGTTCTGGTAAAGTTAACCGTGACATACCGCATTCATTCGTTTTCCGTCAATGAGAGCCAGTTGTCCATAGCGACTTCGTATCCATTCTACATCACTGAGTTCAGCCTCTTGTATGATTCTCAAAGAAGGAATTTCTACTTCGGCAGGAAAGACGGCTTCAGTACCATAGACCAGTAAATAAGGAGTTGCTCCAGTTGATGTGCAAACTGTGGTACGATATCCAGTAGGGCAAATGGTAACTTCTCGGGCCATTGTTTGTGATTATATACTATCTTCCTTAATATCTTCTTGATGTTCTTATTGGTGGCTTCCACAGCTCCATTTATTTGTGGTATGTACGATGTGTAATTCTTATGCTTAATCTTGAAGGTTTCACACATGGATCTCATCAAATCACTGTTAAGATTGGCGGCGTTGTCGGTGATGATTGACTCCGGTATGCTGAATCGACAAATAATACGATTCCTAACGAAATCTGCGATGACCTTCTTAGTTACAGTCTTGTAAGATGCAGCTTCAACCTATTTTGCGAAATAGTCTATGGCCACTAGAATGAACCTGTGCCCATTTGAAGCGGCGGGTTCGATTGGACTGAAGACATCCATCCCCCAAGTGGAGAAACGCTAAGGTGCACTTGTTGCGTTGAGTTCATTGGGTAGCACTCGTATCATATCAGCATGTACTTGGCATTGATGACACTTTTAGATATACATGATGCAGTCTGTTTCCATAGTCATCAAAAAATATCCTGCTCTTAATATCTTCTTAGCTAAGAAGAAACCATTGATGTGTGGTCCACAAGTTCCGGCATGTATCTCTTCGAGCGATTTGGATGCTTCCTTGGTGTCGACACACCATAATAACCCCAGATATGGAGTCCGTCTATACAGAATTCCTCCGCTTTGGAAGAAGTGGTTAGATAATATTCGGAGTGTGCATTTCTGAGTATGATATGCGTGCTCTAGGTATTCTCCTTTTGCCAAATATTCTTCGATGTCATGGAACCATGGATTTCCATCAATTTATTTTTCAACATGAGCACCATAAGCTGGCTGATTATGAATCCCTACTGGGATAGGATCGATGAAATTCTAGTCTGGGTGTTGTATCATGGAAGATTAAGTAGCCAATGCATCTGCGAACTCATTATGGATTCTTGGAACATGTTTGAACTCTATTTGTGTGAATATCTTCATCAGTTCTTGTACATAGTACAAACACAACAGTATTTTGGTATTCTTTGTAGCCCATTCTCCTAGAACCTGATGTACCAAAAGGTCTGAGTCACCAATTACCAGCAATTCCTGAATGTTCATGTCTATGGACAACTTGAGTCCCAAGATGCAAGCCTCATATTCTGCCATATTGTTGGTACATGAAAGCTTGAGCTTTGCGGATACTGGATAGTGTTGACTTGTCTCTGATACTAAGACAACTCCAATACCCATTCCTTTGAAGTTCGCAGCTCCATCGAAGAACATCCTCCAACATCGTATGCTTCAGTGATTTCTTCTCCCACAAATGATACTTCCTCGTTGGGAAAATACGTTTTTAATGGTTCGTATTCTTCGTCTACATGATTTTCTGCCAAATGATCTGCCAATGCTTGCCCTTTGACTTCCTTCTGAGTTACATAGATGATGTTGAACTCACTCAGCAATATTTTCCATTTTGCCAACTTTCCAGTAGGCATGGGTTTCTGGAAGATATATTTCAACGGGTCCATTCTTGATATGAGATATGTGGTATAAGCAAAGAAGTAGTGCCTCAAATTTTGAGCTATCTATGTCAAAGTGCAACAGGTGCGCTCCAGCAAAGCGTATAGTACTTCATAAAGTGTGAATTGTTTACTCAAATAATATATGGCCTGCTCCTTTCTCCCTGTCTCATCGTGTTGTCCTAGAACACAACCAAAAGCCCCATTTAGTACAGATAAATAGAGTAGCAGAGGTCTCTTAGGTTCCGGTGGGACCAGAACAGGTGGTTTGGATAAATCTTCCTTGATCTTGTCAAAGGCTTTCTAGCACTCTTTTCAAAATCGATTCACAGATCACAGTTGATTGTGCTATGAAACGGCTGATGTAATTGAGACGCCCTAAGAAACTCATCACATCTTTCTTGTTCTTCGGAGGTGGCAAATCTTGGATAGCCTTGACCTTTGACGGGTCTAGCTCAAATTTCTCAGTGGCTGATGATGAACCCTAACAGCTTTCCAGCAGGGACTCCGAAGGCACATTTTGCGGGATTCAGTTTCAGGTTGTACCTTCGAAGTCGATCAAAGAATTTTCTCAAATCTGCTATATGATCTGTGCTTTTCTTGGATTTGATGATGACGTCATCCACCTACACCTCTATCTCCTTGTGTATCATGTCATGGAAAATGGTTGTCATGGCCCTCATATAAGTGGCTCCAACATTCTTCAGGCCAAACGACAGCATTTTGTAATAATATACTCTCCATGGTGTAATAAAGGTTGTCTTTTCGGCATCCTCTTCATCCATCCAGATCTGATGATATCCCGCGAAGCAATCCACAATGGATTGAAGTTCATGCTTGGCACAGTTGTCAATCAGTATGTGTATATTGGGTAAAGGGAAATCATCTTTGGGACTTACTCTGTTTAAATCCCGATAGTCAACACACTCTGACCTTCCCATCTTTCTTTGGAACCGGCACAATGTTAACCAACCAGGTCGGATATTCAACCACTCTGAGAACCTTGGCTTTGATCTGTTTGGTAACTTCCTCCTTTATTTTCAGACTCATATCTGGTTTGAACTTTCTGAGCTTCTGCTTTACAGGCGGATACATAGGGTTGCTAGGTAGTTTATGAGCCACTATAGACGTGCTCAAACCAGTTATATCATCATAGGACCATGCAAATATATCTTCATACTCCTTCAAGAACCGGATGTATTCTTGTTTATCTGACGGCGATAGGTGAATGGTTACACGAGTTTCCTTGACTATTTCGTAGTCTCCCAAATTAACGGTTTTAGTCTCATACAAATTGGACTTAGGCTTGTTTTCAAACTTTTCCACTTCTCTGACAATTTCCTCGGGTATTATATCCTCTTCCAGATCCGCTGAATCACTATCCTTATGTTGCGTTGTCTCGTTACATGTCACAGTCGTAGGTTCATCAGGATAGGTGATAATGATTATGTAGAGAAAAAATGTAAAGAATAATAATAAATACTAAAAATAACAATGCATTAAATAAATCTTGAAAACATCAAACAAGTATGGCTCGATGACTCGAGCAATTATTTCAAAATAAAATACGTTCAGAACAAAATATTGAAAATGTCTTAGATGCTCATAAAATTGCTTTTAAAACAAATTGATACTAATTTCCAGACTACCCAAGAACTCGACGGGCCCTTGATGGCGCAACAGTCCAATTCTTGAGAACAACTCCCTTCTCCATTGTCTGAATAATAAGGTCTTTCTCCTCCTCAACTATCACACTGCAGTCCGTGTCTTTGTCATCCAGAAATAGCTTCCTTATGCCAGCTAGAGCTTCATCTTCTTCAGACCCCCACATCATGTCAGCTTGATGAAACGACTGGCTCAAATGTGGTATTGGCTGCTCTAGAAGGTAATAAGGACCACGCCACAGTGGCGACCAATTCTGATACTCGTGCCAGGTATATTCATACCCAAGCCCAAAAGTTATGCCGTGACGCTTTAGCTGTATCAGTTTGGTGATCCCATGGAGATTCTAACCGAGAGCCTTACCAGGTTCATACCCTATCCATGCCAATATTCCTTCTATCTTACTGCTCCACTATTTGTCTTTTTCAATTGCGTTGACGTGCTCGACGCGATGGTATGTTTCTCTACCCAACTTCCTCCTATTCTCGACGTCCGGAACAGTTTGATTGGTATAAATGGGATTACTTCCGTCCCCATGGATGATCACTTCCTGATGGTTCCACTCAAACTTCATGGCCTGATGTAGAGTAGAAGCCACGACCCCAGCGAGATGTATCCACAGTCGCCCTAACAACATATTGTATGTAGAAGATATATCCAATACTTGAAACTCAACATCGAACCAGGTCGGGCCTATCTGTAGGCTGAGGTTGGTCTCCCCAATTGTGGCCTTTGAGACCCATAAAATGTTTTCACATTCATACTCCCTGCTCGTATCTCGTGCATGCCTTTACCCAACCTTTTCAAAGTAGTTAGTGGACAGATGTTGAGACTCGAACCCCCATCTATCAGGACCTTGACAATGAATTTGTCATCAAACTGCACTGTGATATGTAGTGCCCTATTGTGACTGAGTCCTTCCAGTGGCAGCTCGTCTTCATGAAAAGTGATCTTGTGGATTTCCAATACTTGCCCTACCATGTTGGCCATCTCTCTACTGGTGATGTTATTGGGTATATAAGCTTCATTCAACACCTTCATCAAGGTATTCCTATGCGCCTCGGAGTTTTGCAGCAGTGATAAAATAGACATTTGAGCGGGGGTTTTGTTCAGATGATCAACCACAAAATACTCTCTCGCCTGCACCTTTCTCCAAAGATCATCTGGGTCAGTCTCAATGACAGGCATCTTAGAGGCGGCTTCTTTGCTTGTTTCTCCCAAATGCTCGGGTGTATAAACCCTAGTAGTTCTAGTCATGCCTTGCGCTGCACCTGATTTTTCCATTTTGCCTTTCATTTCCTTCTTGCTTCCGCAACATAATCCCAAGGTATAACATTAGACTTAAAAGACGGTGTGGGTGCCACCATCACGGTGGAGGGTGTTGTTACCTCAACCTCAAATGGAGTTGATGCGGCTACCTCACCATCACGGTAGTTTGGTTTTGGGCTTGGGGTAATTGGGCTAAGCTGCTAGGTTAATTTGGGTCCGAAAAATAGGTTAAAATTGGGCTATTATTTAAATACCCCAAAATTTATCAAAATAATTTATTAAAATGCTTAATAAATAAATGAAAATATTATTTATGCACTAAAATGATCAAAATAATAACTTTGTGTTATAAAAACATAAATATGTTATTTTGACACAAATAATATAAAATAAAGAGCAATTGTGTATGAATATAGGTCATTATTGCAAAATTAGATAAATAGCTTTAAAATGCTAATGTAATTATATGAAATGAAATAAAAATATTTGAGATATATATTATAGGTGTAAAATAATAATTTAGGTAACTAAGTCCTCACAAAATAATTTAAAGGAAAAATTAATAAATATTTATATAATTTAAATGCAAGATAATTAATTTAAGAGCTATAAAAATAGGAAAAATTATAGGAAATGCTTGTATAGATTTGTAAACTAAATATTGATGCATAAAATGCTATTTTGAAGGCATGTATATATTTTAAAAAATATGACGGCAAAATTGGATATCAAAAGAAGTCTCCACATACGGACTATCTCACTGGTACCTGGTCAGGTAAGCATTACCGGGATCTGTACAAAACTGATGTGCCGAAGTGTAGTATGAGTACATCACAATGGTATCCAGTGAGTGCCAAGCCTAACCTCAGTAGAGTAGTGACGAAGTCAGGTCACAGCCCTACAGGAAATAATAGGAAACAAGGCAGAAGATATAATAATATAATGAAATGACTGAGGAGTGAACAATGAGAAATTACAGAAAGATAACAACCCAGCAAATAGAGGTAAGCAACAGGGGTGCTCCCGAGGTACCGTCTTGTAATCCCAAAAGTAAATACACAACAGGGGCGCTCCCGAGGTACCACCTCGTAGTCCCAAAAGTAAATATGCAACAGAGGCGCTCCCGATGTATCGCCTTGTAGTCCCAAAAGTAGATATACAACTCATAACCAATGGAATAACGAAATTACAACAAGGAATCCTTCAGTTAAAGACTAAATACAAAATCAAGGAAGCATGTAATTCAACTAAGCATGTTGCACAAATTGCAAGCAAGAGTTAAGACACGTAGACATGTGACATTAGGCTACACGTGCTAGAGTAACTCAGTTAAGGAATTGAAAAGGAAACTACTTAGCAAGAACTGTATTTTTAATATTTAACCCGAGTACGCACTCGTCACCTCGAGCACACGGCCTTCACGTATTGCAAATACCATAACAGTACCAAATTCTAAGAGGAGTTTCCCCCGCACAAGGTTAGACAAGTCACTTACCTAAAATTTCGCTCAATCAATCAATAAGAATGCCTTTCCCTCGACTTTTCAACTCCGATCGGCTCGAATCTAGCCAAAATAATTATATACTATAAATATAACTATAATAAACTAATTTAAATAATGAAGCTACGACTTTAGCAAATGAATTGAAAAATCGCTCCAAAAAGTTGACCCGGGCCCACGTCTCAGAACCCGACCAAAATAAAAAAGTCCGAACACTCATCGATAATGAGTCCAACCATAAAAGAATGACTCAAATCCGACCTCATTTAGCCTTTCAAAACTCAAAAATTCGGTCTAAGAACTTTCACCATGTTTTCTCAAATTTCTCAACCTAAATCCTTAATTAAATGAAGAAATTAATGATAGATTAGTGGAGATTAAACAAAAATGAGTCTAGAATCCTTACCCAAATATTTACTCTAAAAATCCCTCAAACTTTCACCTCAATACGAGCTCTTTAGGTCCAAAAATAGAGAATGAAATTAAACCCTCGAACTTAGACCTTTTTTGCCCAGTTAAACCGCATATGCGGACCAAGAACCGCTTCTGCGATACCGCACCTGCGGAAAAACCATTGCATGTGCGGAAAACACCCAAGTCCAGGTCTTCTGCTTCTGCGGATAAGGGCCCGCATATGCGAGACCCCTTCTGCGGGAAGGCGACCGCACCTGCGACCACTGGCGCTTCTGCGCCCCTGCCATCGCAGAAGCGAAGGCGCTTATGTGGAAAATATTCCGCTTCTACAACCACTGCTGGGCAAGGCCAGCTCCGCATCTACGACTCAAAGCTCGCTTATGCGAGCCCGCACCTACGGTCAAATCGTCCGCGGATGCGAAAACACCAGAACAACCTAGCACTCACTATATTTCACAAGTCTCAAATTGTTTCGGTTCAATCCGAATCACACTTAGGGCCTTCGGAACCCCGTCTGAATATATCAACAAGTTCTAAAACATCATACGGACTTAGTCAAGCCTTTAAATCACATCAAACAACGTTAAAAATACGAATTGCACATCGATTCAAGCCTAATGAACTTTAGAACTTCTAACTTCTACATCCGATGCCGAAACCTATCAAATAAAGTCCGATTGACCTCAAATTTTGCACACAAGTCACAATTGACATTACCGACCTACTCCAACTTCCGGAATCGGAATCCGACCCCAATATCAAAAAGTTTACTCCCGGTCAAGCTTTCCAAAAATCATCCAATTTTTCAACTTTTGCCAATTAACGCCGAAAGGACCTACGTACCTCCAAATCAACATCCGGACACGCTCCTAAGATCAATATCGCCCTACGGAGCTATAGGAACCGTCAAAACTCCATTCCTGAGTCGTCTTCACCCAGTTCGAACTACGGTCTACTCCTACGAATTAAACCTCTCTCCGAAACCAAAAATCAAACCTCCCGGTAAGTCACGTAACCACATAATGAAATAAAGGGAGCAATAAATAGGGGTTAGAGGTTAATACTCTCAAAACGACCGGCCGAGTCGTTACAATGATGAGGATGAGAGGGATATATTAGCACGATATGCGTTTACGTGCGGATTGATGAATAATTGTAGAGCTATTATGCTCGAGTATGACATTGGATTGGATCCATCCCTTCAGAGTCACGTGATTATCTATGTTACCTTGGGCCATATACGTGCAGGTTTCTTATAAATTTTTGGTTTATTAAAGGATATGCCAGAATTTGAACTTCATTAGTCCTAAATTTTAGAACAGTGATCACGTTGAGATACTATGATATTTTTACTCAAGTATGCTTATCAATGTTTTCAATATAAATAGCTCCACCTTACCAACTTTAAGGCTGCTTTCTTAGGATGTGCTTAATTAAAACTCCTCACAACGTAATAAAGTTTACAAATTATCCTGCTTCAAGCTGAATCATGTCACACTCGTGAAACAACTTAGGATTTTGATCTATAACCTGAGGCTGCAACGAGAGATGAGAGTTTAGTCTTATTTATATTAAGTGAATGTATTTTAACAAAACAAATCTGGTCCATTTAATATTTAAACATGTCACATGCAACAAAATCAATGCAGAAATTTACCCAAATGTAGTATACATACCATAGTCATAGAACACAGTAATACTACCGCAACTAGAGCTCGTTTGGCCAAGCTGCTAACAATTGGTTATTTGAGAAGTGTTTTTGCTTAAAAGTGCTTTTCATTTGAGAAGTTTGCGTTTGGCCAATTCATTTGAGAAGTATTTTTTGCAGTATTTGATAAGCAAATTGTGTTTGGTTAATTTTTTCAAAAAGTACTTTTAATTGTCAAATTACGATAAAGGACAGTAAATATTTAGTTTATAATTAATATATTATTTAAAGAGAAAAATAAATTTAAATACTTATTATAAAAATTTATTTTTTTATTTAATTAGAATATAAAATATAAAGTAAGAATATATATATTAAAAATTTAATTAGTATAAGATATAGTAGTTATCCAAAGCAACAATATTACATATCCAGTATTACTTATTATTTATATGATGATTTAAATATTTCTTCCAATATAAATTAAAAATATGCTTCTTTACTCCCGTAGATATCTATTTATAGTGGAGAGACTATTTCAAAGAAGAATGGGAGAAGGATAATAAAAAGATAAAATAGAAATAAAATAAATAAGTAAAAAAGGATGGTAGAAATAGAAAAGAAAAAAAATTAAATTAATGAAAAAAAAATTGAAAATATAAACTACTTTTGTCTTTAAACAATTAATTTTTCGCTTCTGCTTTTTAAAAGAAACTAAAATTTGTACCTTCTAACCAAAAGCAGAAAAACTGTTTATGTTGCTTAAAAGCACTTATTCACCTTGACCAAATCAAATTTCAAGAAAAGTACTTTTTCTTTGACCTCCTAGAAGCTGGCCAAACAGGCTCTTAGTGTCTCGGAGAGTTATTACAATCAAAAGTGACGGACCAATTATAAATTGGTATTTATTACTGTCTTCAATATTAATAGATATAGACATATAGTGATATTTCACAAATACATTTTCTCTGTCGAGAAGAAAATTACATCTTTGAGTTTCCCTGCAATGCCATCTTGATTTTCTTGACCTTGTTGATAAATGCTATCACAGTTTTCACGCTTTCGGCATCTGAAAGATAAACACAGAAAAGGATCAAAATCTGATTACTAAAAAAATTACTTAAGTCAAGTCATGAACAGTTTCTTTACACCATTAGGTTAAAATAACCTACAACGACATGTAATTGTTTATTATAATCTAAATTGGTTACATAAGAATTGTAATAAATTATTAAACTGTCATAATGTATTAACTTTTATTCAAATGGTCATATTAAATTTCCTTAGTAAACTTTTAACTTTTATTCAAATGGTCAAATCATTCCTTACAACTTTTGAATTCACAAGTTTAACCCATAAAATTTATTTGTATGATTTTATTACCGAAATACGTAACACGTAATTACTCCTATAAAAGAAGCATAATAGAGTTAATGAAACAAGAACATTGGAATTTGGTTCTTCCTTCAAATTAATAATAGACATAAAGAAAGTGAATGATTTTGTAAACAAAATTGTTGTTAAAAGTCGGAAAGCAATAGTTATGATACTCCCTTCGTTTCATTTTATTTATTTTGATTTTTAAGCAGTTTTTATTTGTTAAAATAATTAATTTTTCAAAAACCAAGAAGGCGTTAACTTTTTCTTTTCAAATTTACCCTTGTTAATAAATGATTTAAATAACTTTCTAAAAGGTCTTTACAACTTCCTATTATGAGTATTTTTAAGAATAGATAAAGGTATTATAGTCAATAACACTCTTAATAACGTTTCAAAGTAACTTTCTTAATAAATGAAACGGAGGGAATCTACTTACAAGATAAAAGACAATTAAACTAATATTTCCAGAGGATGACGATTTTCTCTTCTTTTTTTTCCTCGCATAAAATTCATCACAAATGTATAATCTCACAATTATTTTTTTCTTGCTACTGGGAATTTTATCAATTACCTAGATCTGGTACTTTGTGCCCCTC
Organism: Nicotiana otophora; assembly: GCA_000715115.1. Lineage (NCBI taxonomy): Eukaryota > Viridiplantae > Streptophyta > Magnoliopsida > Solanales > Solanaceae > Nicotiana > Nicotiana otophora. Next base: position 14,654 of record AWOL01S0039157.1, on the reverse strand, counting down.
TGGGTGATGAATCACAACAGGATTAACGAAGCACTTCACAAGTTCTTCTTCGCTTGTCTTTTTGGTTTCCTTCTCACCTATACAACACATATCACAATAAAGAACATATATACATCAAAATTAATTAGAAAGAATATAATCAAGTGACATATATACTTCAAATTAACTAGAAAGAATATAATCAAGTGATTGCTTAGTAAAAACTTTTGAAAATAAAAAGGTAACGTACAATACATGATGAATTTACATGATTCTTTACTCCAAGTGGAGTCCACTATTTGTTTTGTTCTAGTTGTTTCAATTTTGAGCAGCTACCTTTTCTTCAACATGAATAGATCAACTTGCCCCATCCGTATGTATATTATGTTTTTGAAAAAAAACAAAAGATAAAAGATATTGTTATTTGCAACAATTTTTGAAATATTCTTTAAGCAATTAGAGAATCTCTATCCTCTATGGAAAAATAGATATCATATGGTTGTTCTTACATCATCTTAGAGTAATTAGTAATAATTAACAAATAAAATAGAAAACAAAATTCACAAATCTCTCTTCAGGTTTGGCTTCATAACACTAACTTCCCAGTTATGATAGTAAATTCTCTCCTCTCCCTTGTTTTAACTGTACAATTCCTTTAACCTAGCCATCAGCTCGCCCTTCGTCAAGGGCGTCACATATGCCCCCTTAGAGGCTCAATGTACTTGTTGATGTTAGCCCCACCATCGTATTGTTGGAGTTTACATTTGATATCATATTTTTCGCTACAGCTCAAACTCATAGCACGTATTGTCCATTTTGGCTCAACAAACCTCATAGATTTATCCCTTAGATTATGTCATCATCGAGCGTGTAAATTATGTGAACGCGTGCTCTATTTTATGTAGCACTTCATGTTTCTCTTCTTTCCAATGTGAGATATGCCTAATGTGTCATACTCACATCTTCTTCGTAGGCTTGCCAGCCTACAAGCCCGTTAGTCCTTCATCTTGACACACCCTCATTAGCTCATCCTCAAGGTATATCATATATAGACCCATTTAGGGTCTTAGCGTCGTCGTTGAGGCAACCATCCTAAAGTGGGGGTCTCGTTCTAGTAATATTTTTGTCACAGCCTAAGGCCATGAGATGTATTGTCCAATTGAGCTCTATCGACCTCACAGTTATGTCCCTTGAGCTATGCCACTATCAAACACATGTACGATGTGAACTTGTTCCCTATCTTATATAGCACTTCACTTTTTTCTCCCTTTGATGTAGAATTTGCCTAAGATGTCATATGCATTCCTTCTTCGGAAGCTTGCAGCTAGAAATTTGTTAACCTTTCACCCTTACCCAACCTAAGCAACGGGCCCTCCATCAAAGTGTCACAAGTAATTAACTAGGTGTAATCTAGCGGGATAGATGGAGTCTAATACTCTAATTAAACTAGCATAGTAGTAATTTATAGAAGACTACAAGTTAATCAAGAAAAATTAATTGAGAGATGTTATGATAACATTGTTTAGTGGAAAATATTCACTCACACCGAGTGCTTGCATCAGACTAAACTTCTTAATCTTAAGAATTGACAAGAGGGGGTTGCTCAGATGGTCAGCACCCCCTCCCCTCCCCACCTACAATCTCAGAGTTATGGATTCGAGTCACCAAAAAAGCAATAACTCCAACAAAGGGGGATGAAAGGGAAATTGAAGAGGAGGGTAATCCAAGAAAAAAAAATCTTAAGAATCAGAAATTAAACTAAATATACCATTATTAAGTTATTTGTATTGGTCATGGAAAGTACCTATGAAGTGCAGAGATGGGCACTCGATTGGAGATGAATATGCATTAGCAGCAAGTTTAGGGCATCCAAATTCGCGCGCTCCAAACTTGAACCCTGATATTATGATCACAAATTTTATATTTGGTATTTTGGTCAGAGCCACTCTTTCCCTTTGCATTCCAGGCATTGTTGCAGTTACAATTGCTCCCTAAAAAGAGGATAAAAATCATATAAATTAATATATTACTTATTAATAGAACGAACTTTTGATTAATTATCTAAGAATCCAAGAGAGAACAATTATACTTGCCTGAGAGAAACCTAAAACACCATCAAAGGGTCCATACTTCTCCATGTTAGCTTCTACATATTGAACACATTCCTCAAAATGGTAAATTTCTTTGGAGTCCTACAAGATATTGTTGCAATTCTTGTTTTATTTTCGGAACAAGAAGTAGAAGTTGGTAAAGAATACTACTATATGATATGTGCAAACTAAGTGTGTTACATGTGTTGGTTTTGTTTTGGAATGTGTTGGGAGTTGCTCCATTATATCGTGATAATCACCGCCGACCACTGATTTCAGTCGCAGTTCATCCGCTCTTAAACGAGTAAGTTCTCGTTTTACGATTTGCACTTTATCTATTTAGTATAGATTAACAACCATCCACACATATATTATAGGGTTGAACTCGGAATTTATATGTGGTGGATTCTGAGTTGAAGGAGTAACATTAGAAATGAACATCTTATATTCAATATATATATATATATAGAAAAGGAGAGACAACCTTTTGGAACCATTCATAGTAAGGTGGATGAAAAATGTCATGAGAGTCAACTTTGTCTTGAAGTAGAAAAGGCCCATTCAAGAACACAAGATCTAGCTTTTCAAGTACAATTTGTGGCCAACCAAGTTCCATTTCTTTCTTCAATATTTCACCACTGGCTCCATGGCCATGGAGACAGAGAACTCGAGGCTTCTTTTCTGATTTTGTTTTCATATGGCTCTACCTCTCCTTTTTTTTCTTAAGAAAGTTCTCTCTGGAGCTTAGTGTACGCAAGGTCATCTGCTCATCAATATTTATTTGTTATTCAATTCATTTTGTACTTTTTAAATTTGAAAATAATTTAATTTAAAATTTTTACTTTTTTCTTTATGACAAGCTTTTATATTCATAGAAATATTATGATATATTTACAAACACAAATTTCAAAAAATTTTATTTCTTTCTTTCGTGCCCTTTCAAGCCATGCCACTTAATTTAAAAAGGAGAGAATATACATTAAAGGTGGTCTTAGTCATATCTTTTTCAATTAAAATGTGTCTTGCAGATGTCCACGTGCATGGTTTTGTCGGTGAGTTTAATGGAGTTAGGTCTTGATCATAATATCTCAAAATTATCTTTGCTGATCCATACTATAATCGGAACACTTTATAACAGTATCCCAAAGTTTTTCACATATTATATTACCACAAAAAAATGTCTTTGTCAAAATGAATTATATTCATACCCCTTTTCAGGATGAGAATGGATAACCACATGGAAGGGGACCTGCTATAAGTACACCAAATACAGATAGATGTTTTTAATACATTTTGCATGTTAGGTGGAATTAGGAAAATGCATTATTCTTTGATGATTATTTCTTTTCCTCTTTTTTTTTTTTCCTTTTCAGGTCGATGTTGACGTCCATATTGCTTTCATCAATTTTTATTACCCATTTATACCCTGCATGGTAACCGTAGACGACGGAGCTAGATTTGAACTTTATGAGTTTTAAATTTAAAAAGTGATCACATTGAAATACTATATATATATATATATATATATAATATTTTTGTTAATTCTCACAAATCTGGAGAATTCGAAGAAGGAGAAGAGCTGCAACGAAGAAGTGAGGAGAGAGAAAAGAGGGAAAAGAATTTTTATTATTACTGTGTTAACCGACTAATGTCCAAATACACAGTACATTTATATAACTAATCAACTACTAACCATCCAACTACACTAGTTAATTAGCTTAACTATAGTTAATACCTAATGACACCTAACTATAACTAAGTGACAGTTGTACAATTACTAAGCTCCTTTACACCCCCCTCAAGCTAGGGGTGATGAAAATGTTCTTCATCCCTAGCTTGGACAAAAGATAACAATGTTGAAGAATAGTGAGAGCCTTGGTCAGAATGTCAGCCTGTTGCTAGGAGGATGGCAGATATTGAACATGTACTAGGCCTTAAAGCACCTTCTCGCGGATGAAATGACAATCAATGTCGATGTGTTTAGTGCGCTCATGAAATACGAGATTGGCGGCAATTTGAATAGCGAACTTACTATCACAGTCGAGAGAAATAGGCAATTGAATATCCATAGCTAATTCTCAGAATAGACCAACGAGCTGCACAAGCTCAGCAACAGTGGCAGCAAGGCTGTGATACTCTGCTTCAACAGAGCTTCTAGAGATAGTGGTTTGCTTCTTGGATTTCCAAGAAATAGGAGATGCGCCAAATTTAATCATATAGCCTGTCACAGATTGCCTCGTAAAAGAGCAGGAAGCCCAATCAGCATCGCAAAAGGCGGTCAAGGTATTCGAAGCAACAGAAGACATAAGAATGCCCATGTCAGGACAAGATTTGACATAGCGAACCAAACGAACAACAGCCTCCATATGCGAAACCTTTGGATAATGTATGAATTGGCTAAGATTTTGTACAGCATAGGCAATGTCTGGCCTCTTCAACTTTGAATCATACGCAGATACTGATGATGTTCCCTGAGTTAGGGTAAAAATTTCTTTATGAAGATAATACATTCGTGAAGAATTCACTTTATCAAACCTCTCACGAAGATCTTCCCTTCTTGCTCGAGCACTTGAGGAAACGGAACACCACTTAGCAAATCACGACTTACATTGTGCATCAGCTATGATTTGACAATCGCATTGCAATGATCCCACAAATGATTGAACCTAGTTCCAAAGGTATCTTTGGCGATCGAACCGTCAGCAAAACCCAACTTGTTTCGTGTTAGCAACGAAACTTCCATAGCTTGGCTCCAAAGTGTGTAGTTTTCCATTCCAATCAACTGAAATCCAAATGATAACGAATTCGGTCCATCAGAAGGATGCAAGTATAGAGGATGGTTGTGATCAATCACAGTCGATTCCTGCATGGTTGCTTGTTCTTCAAAATCACGTTCTTCGACTGTATCTCCTACCATTGAAATTAGGGCACAAATTTGCAAATAAATTTTCGGTGAATCTCTCGATTTTCAGCTCAATTGATGATGAAAACCCCTAGATTCACACGATTAATGCTCTGATACCATGTTAATTCTCACAAATCTGGAGAATTCGAAGAAGGAGAAGAGCTGCAACGAAGAAGTGAAGAGAGAGAAAAAAGGAAAAAGAATTTCTGTTATTATTGTGTTAACCGACTAATTTCCAAATACACTGTACATTTACATAACTAATCAACTACTAACCAACCAACTACACTAGTTAATTAGCTTAACTATAGTTAACACCTAATGACACCTAACTATAGTTAACTAAGTGACATCTGTACAATTACTAAGCTCCTTTACAGTTTTTACTCAAGTAAGCTTATCAATATTTTCAATATAAATAGCTCCGCATTACCAACTTTAAGGCTGTTTTCCTAGGATGTGCTTACTTAAAACTCCTCACAATATAATCAAGTTAACAAATTGCCCTGCTTCAAGCAGAATTATTCGTGAAACAATTTAGGATTTTGATGAGAGTTGAGTCTTAACTATATTAAGTGAACTTATTTTACCAAATTAAAACAAATTTGGTCCGTTTAATAATTAAACATGTCGCATGCAACAAAATCAATGTCCAGCTTAGGGAAATGGAGAGAATGGAGAGGAGTCCGAATCCAAAAACATTGCTCTTTCTTGATGCTTCAAAAACAAATGGTCATGAACCTAAGTCTATTCCCAAATTTAGTATTCCTTCCGTTCCCTTTTAGTTTTTCAATATTGACTTTGCATACCCTAAATAAAGTATGTTTTTTATCATAATACCTATAATAATGATAGCAATTTAAAAAATCTTGAGAAATAATTTCGGGAATGAGTAATTAATGATAAGGGTAAAACATGAAAAAAATTACTTTTTCTCTTGATTTGATAAAATGAACAAGTAAAAATAAAAAAGTAGTTTTAGTATCATGGACAAGTAAAAATGAACTGATAAAATATATACCATAGTTACATAACACATGTTCTTTCTCCTTCGGGGTAAGGGTAAGGTCTGCGTACACACTACCCTCTCCAGATCCATTAGTGAAATTTTATTGAATTGTTGTTGTTGTTGTTACATAACACATATTAATAAGCCGAAATTAGAGTCTCACGGAGTTATTACAATCTAAAGGGACGGACCAGTTAAAAATTGTATTTATTACTGTCTTCAAGCTAAATAAATTAATAAATGTCATCTTCCGAGAAGAAAGTTACATCTTTGAGTTTCCCTGCAATGACATCTTGATTTTCTTCACCTTGTTGATAAATGCTATCACAGTCTCCACGCTTTCAGCATCTGAATGATAAACATAAAAGGATCAAAATTTGATTATTAAAAAAACAAAAATAAGTTAAGTCATGAACAGTTGCTTTACATCATCAAGTTAATATAACCTACAACAATAGATAATTGTCTAATATAATCTAAATTTATAACATAATAATTGCAATAAATTATTAAACTGTCGTTATCGATTAAAATACACTGATACTGTAAATGTTCCTTTGTAGAGTTTTAACTTCTATTCAAATGGTCAAATCATTCATTACAACTTTTTGAATACTCAAGTTTAACCCAAAAAAATTATTTGAATGATTTTATTACTGAAATAGAGTAACAAGTAATTTGGTTCTTTCTTCAACTAATAATAGACATAAAGAAAGTGAACGATTTTGCAAACAAAATTGTTGGTAAAAGTCGGAAAGCAATACTTATGATACTCCCTCCATTCCATTATATTTAATTTGATTTTTAAGCAGTTTTTATTTGTTCCAATTGATTTTTCAAAAACCAAGATGTTAATATTTTCTTTCCAAAGTTACTCTTGTTAATAAATGGGCAAAATGGCTTTTGGGTCACCTAAATTTGTACCTATTTGTCATATCGATATATAAACTTAAAACTTTTCTATTTAAACATTTCATAGCATACATTTGCACAATCACTACTAGAAATCCGCTAAACACCGACAAAAAAAACGACCAATGTTGATCGGTTATGGCCAACTACCAATCAAAACGCGACCATTTATGTGTGCACAGTATTTTGACAGTCGGAAAGGTATACCGACCAAAGATGGTAGGAAATTGCCGACCAAAGTTGGTAGGAAATTACCGACCAACTTTGGTCGGTCAATAAAAAAAACATATTGCAAAAAAAATTAATTTTTTAATTATGTAATCAAAAGATTCATCAACTGGGAATCGAACCGAGGTCTGTACTGTGGCAGGATACTATTCTACAACTAGATCATTGGTGCATTTTGTTTTAAGAATGTCTTTTATTTGATTTATACTCTTTAATTGTATTTTCGCACGAAAATAACCAACCAAAGTTGGTCGATTTTATTAAAAAATAAAATTACCGTCCAAAGTTGGTCGGTTTTATTAAAAAATAAAATTACCGATTAATTTTGGTCGATTTTTTTAATATTAATTTTTATTTATTTTAATTGAAAACCGACCAAAGTTGGTCGATTTCTTGAAAATTAAATTTCGCAAGACTCAAAAATAGTTTCCGGCATTTTTGCGCCAAAGAAAATTGACCAAATTTGGTTGGTTTTGTAAAACAAAATTAAAAAAATTGAAAAATCGACCAACTTTGATCGATTTTTTGACCGACCAAAGTTGATCGATCGACCTTAATCGGTTTTTGCCGAATTTCTAGCGGTGAATATTAAACCCTTCCGTCCATCCCATTATGCCGCGTGTATTACAAATATGCAGACTCGGGCATCTAACTACTAAAATTGCTACACGTCATAGGGCGCCAACCCCCCTCTAATTTTCTAAGTTGGTATTTCTTTCTCTTTCTTCTTACCATAGCTCGCCAAACTCCATCACAGGTGAGAACTAATGTTCTTCACTTATCTATAATAGAGCAAGAAGAGACAAGAATAAGCAAAGAATGGAAAGAAGCAACGAAGGATAACTCTCGCCCATGGCTCTAATGGCTTCGAACTCTTGAATTTCTTATAAATTTATAAGTGGGTCATTGGGTTTAAGAATGTTGGAGATGGGTTTCGACTAATCTCTGGTTTTGAGTACAAAAATTAAAGAATTCCAGAACCTGTTGCTCCCATTATTACTGCAACTTTTGGCTTTGAATTTGATGTGTGGTTGAGGTTTATTTCAGCTACTGTTGCTCCATCGTTAGGGTTTTGCATTTTCTCATGGAAATATGTGAATCAGTGGGGGAAGAGGATATGGAGGGGAGGAGGAGAAGGGAGCAGAGGAGTGAGGGATTGGAGAAGATGGAGGAGTTAGGGGGATCGAAGGGATTATATTTATGCGCCTTAGAGCAGTGATGTGCACGCATTGTTGCGCTACACCTCCTCCACATAGGCCAATTAGACTGGTTTATAATATTCATTTGATCAAGAGTGCTAAAATGGAAATGTTCCAAGTTTATATAACAAACGGGTACAAGTTTAGGTGACCGAGCCATTTTGGCTAATAAATGATCTAAATAACTTTCTAAAAAGTCTTTATAACTTCACATTATGAGTAAATTTAAGAATAAATAAAGGTCAATATAGTCAATAAAACTCTTAATTAATGTAGTAACTTTCCTAGTAAAACAGAACGGAGGGAATATATTTATAAAGATGAAGGACAACTTAATTAAACTAATGTTTCTGACGATTTTCTCATTTTTAGACCTCGCATAAAATATCATCAAAAATGTAAAAACCCACAGTTATTTTTTCTTGTTGCTGAGAATTTTATCAATTACCTAGATTTGGTACTTTGTGCCCCTCTGGGTGATAAATCACAACAGGATTGACGAAGCACTTCACAAGTTCTTCTTCGTTTGGCTTTTTGGTTTCCTTCTCACCTATTCAATCACAATAAAGGACATATTATACCTCAAATTAATTTTAAAGAATTTAATCAAGTGATTGCATGGTAGAAATCCTTGTTGATGTTTGCCTCACCATCGTATTGGTGGAGTCTGGGTCTGATATCATATTTTTCACTGCAGCCTAAATTTATAAAACGTATTGTCCACTTTGGCTCAATAAACCTCATTGATTTTTCTCTTACACTAAATCATTATTGAGCGTGTGTACTATGTGAGCTTGCGCTCTATATTATGTAGCACTTCATATTCTCTCCTTTCCAATGCTAGATGTGCCTAAGGTATTATATGTACATCTTCTTCGTAAGCTTGCCAGTATAGAAGTTTGTCAGTGCTTCGACTTGACATGCCCTCGTTATTTCATCCTCAAGGTGTCACATATAAACTCTTTTAAGGACTTAGCATCCTCGTTGAGGTTTGCCCTACTATCGTGTTGTGGGAGTCTGGTTCTGGTACTATTTTTGTCACAATCTAAGGCTGCAATGTCCTATTATGCCTAATAGACCTTACAGTACATGTCCCTTGCGCTACGCCACTATTGAACACGTGTATGATGTGAACTTGTACTCTATCTTATAAATCAACACTTCACTTTTTTCTCCCTTCCAACGTAGGATTTGCCTAAGATATCATATGCATCCCTTCTTTGGAAGCTTGCAACTAAAAATCTTTTACCTTGACTCATCCTAAACAGTCCGCCCTCAATCAAAGTGTCACAAGTAACTAAGTCGAATCTAGCGGAATAGATGGAGTCTAATACTCTAACTAAACTGTCATAGTAGCAATTTAGAATACCACGAGTTAATGAAGAAAAATTAATTGAGAGATTTAATGAGAACATTGTTTTGTAGCCAAGTTTTTTTTTTTTTTTTTTTGTTGCTATTTTTTGGTGTAACAAAGTAGTAACAGAACCAAACAACATAGGGCTGCAGAGCAAAAAAAATGCAAAAATTAGTACCTATGAAGTGTAGAGATGGGCACTCGATAGGAGATGAAAATGCATTAGCAGCAAGCTTGGGCAATCCAAGTTCACGCCCTCCAAATTTGGCCCCTGATATTATGATCACAAATTTTATATTTGGTACTTTGGTCAGAGCCACTTTTACCCTTTGCATTCCAGGCATTGATGCAGTTAAAACCGCTCCCTAAAATAGAAGTAATAGAAAAGAAAATTTTCATTAATTTATCTAAGAATCCAAGAATGGAATAATAATACTTACCTGAGAGAAACCTAGAACACCATCAAATGGTCCATACTTCTCCATGTTAGCTTCTACGTATTCAACACATTCATCGAAATTGTAAAATTCTTTGTAGTCCTACAAGATAGTAAATTGTATTATACCAAATTAGTGAAAGATTTAAAATCAAAATATCCACCATCAGTAGTTCAATAAATTTATATTTTCTATGTTTATACAAGAAATTCAAATGTATCCTAGCTTTTGTTCAATTTAATTAGCTTCTTGCTTTATTTTCGGAACAAGAGTGGTCCTCTCTTAGCAATGGTGAATCCAAAATTTAGACGCTATATGTTTTGAGTAAAAGAATGGATTCTTCAATATAAATGTAGCTCAACTCTCACACAAACGGACACATATATGTACGTAGATATAAGGTTCGACCCGGCCGAATCTCTTGATTCTACTGAACCCCTTAATAGAGTTGGATTCAAGAATTAGTCTCTGTAAGTTCAACCTTTAAGATTTATAGTATTGGATTCAACAACAACAACATATCCAGCATAGTTTCACCGGTTGGGTCTGAGGAGGGTAGTGAGTATGCAGTCTTACCCCTACCTTTATGCAAATAAAGATGTTATTTCTGATAAACCCTCTGCTCAAAATTAACATACATAAACACAAATATTATATTTTTAGCATTGAACTCGTTCTATATTAAAAACTATAGGTTAAGAAAGAGGTACAACCTTATCATTTTGGAACCATTCAAAGTAGGGTGGATGAAAAATGCCATGAGAGTCGACTTTATCTTGAAGAAGAAAAGGTCCATTTAAGAACACCAAATCGAGCTTCTCAAGTACAGTTTGTGGCCAACCAAGTTCCATTTCTTTCTTCAATATTTCAGCACTGGCTCCATGGCCATGGAGGCAGAGAACTCGAGGCTTCTTTTCTGATTTGTTTTCCATATGGCTCTACCTCTCCTTTTTCTCCTTAAGAAAGTTGTCTCTGATTCTTATTGTACTAAAGGTCATCTGCTCATCATTTCAATTTATGTAGTAACATCTCTTTTTTCCTCCCTTCTAGTCAGATGGCAGATCCAAGACTTTACACAACAGTTGCACAATATTATGTTCATTGTGCCCCTAAAAGCTTTTAATGTTTACGGTGTTGAGCGTTTTAAATTAATCATTTTCAAGGTATATACATATACATATATAAAATTTATGCCAAAACTTACGGGGTCCGATAACCTTTCACTATAACACATAAGTCCACCTCTGGTTCCAATAGGAAGGATAACTTTCTAAATTTGAAAATAATTTAATTTAAACTTTTAATTTTATTCTTAGCGATAAACTTTTATATTCAAACAAATATTATAACATGTTTACGGACACAAATTTTTAAAAACTTCTTTTCTATTGAGTTTGTTGCACAAATAGCGGGTCAGATTTAATATTTGTTTTTTCTAGCCGGTATATATTGATTATACACATTTATATATATGTTATACGTCCATCAACTATTTTTAATTTAAAAGATTGGACGGACAACTATTTTGATTAATAATTGTTTTCTATTCTATCTGAAATTTTGGCCCATTCAAACTATGCCACATAATTTAAAGAGTGATGTTTGTCATATCTCTTTGAATTAATTTGTGTCTTGCAAATATCCACGTGCTTTTGTCAGTGAGTTTAATGGAGTTAGGTCTTGATCATAATAACTGAAAATTATCCTTCCTGATCCATACCATTATTATATCAATAAGGAACGAAGGGGTCTTTGTCAAAATGGGCTCCTTTTCTTTTAGGTAAATGTAACGTAGGGCCCGTTTGGCCATAAATCCTTTTTTCTTTTTTAAACTTTTTTTCGAATTTTTTTATTTTTATTTTTCCAAATCAATGTTTAGCCATGACAATTTCAAATTTCACTTGAAATTGAATTTCAATATTTTTTGAAAATTTAAAAAAACTCCAAAAAACTGTTTTTCAAAATTTTCATTTCAAATTACTCACAAAAATTCAAAAACAACTCTAAATTATATTCATGTCCAAATACAACTCTAATTTCAAATACCATTTTCACTTAAAAAATAAAATTCACTTGTTTCGAAATTTCACAATTCTGATGTCTAAACGACCACATAATAATTTCCTTTTGGAAATGAGAATTGTTGCCTGAATGGGCAAGTTAGGAATAGCTGGTCTGGGAAGTCCAACCTTGCGCATTGTAAAAATAGAACAGGTTATCTAATTTTCGAACTGGTAATTTAAAAATAGTCAACGTTTGTAAAGTCATTGAAAAATAGCTAATATTTTGCTGTAATACGGACCAATCCAGCATAATATACTGGAGATTAGTGCACATGTGTATGATCTTCCAGCATATTATGCTGGAACTCTAACGCGCGGAAAGTTCCAGCATAATATACTGGAGATTAGTGCACCTGTGTATGAACTTCCAGCATATTATGTTGGACCGGTATATTATACTGGAACTCTAATATAATATGCTGGAGTTCCAATATAATATACTAGAGTTCCAGTATATTATACTGCAGTCCAGTATATTATGCTGGAATTTCACTATATTATGCTAGAATATTTTTCGGATTTTGAACAGTATTTTCGTTCAAATTTATCTTTACATGAAAAGGGGCTAAATTTCGATTACTTTTGAAACTGTGGCTATTTTTCAATTATCACTTGTAAATCTGGTTATTTTTGAATTTATCCCTTGTGCAATAGGCCATTTGGATTAGGTTAAGAGCAATTATCACGTATAGCCATCCGAAAAAAACTAATGACAATCGGTAGCCATAGAATAAACCATACAATTAATAGCCTAAAATCAATTACAAGGGCTAGCCCAAAATCACCGCCACTCTTTCCCCTTCAAATTTCAAACTTTTCAACTCCGTAACCACTATATGCACCCCCAGTTAAAAAAAAATCAATTATATTTCCCTATTCCCACTCCTTTTTAGATAGTTTTTAGATAATAGATAATTAGATTGATACTGATTTGCCTGAAACAATATTTGAGAGCAATATAAAGCATTTGGGTGAACAGCCGCCAGTAACATCCCAGAAATATTTTTATAGGGTGGAGAATATGGTGACGCCTCAGGCGGATAATCCGGTTCTATGTGTAAAACCGATGACGAACCGGATTCATCCATATGCAAGGTTGTTTATAATATCAAAAGCCCCAAAAATAGTAAATAAAACAAGACGAAAGAGTTGTTGGGTTTAATGGAGGATCGCCGATGTTTGAGTTTCCGTTCAGATCTAAAGCCAACGAGGTCGAGCACAGTGGGTTAGACTGACTGGGTTTTGATTTCGATTTCACAATTTGCGGTGAGTTCGAAGCTGGAGCCTGGACGCCATTAGTATTAATACTACAACTACTGAGATTTGATAAATCTTGTATTCAATTCTTGAAACCTTCAACTTAAAGACAAGAAAAGAAATCACTCCAAATCAATTAGTAGTCCCAAAAGTTTGACCAATGTAGAGGTAAACTCCACGTCTTATATTTTTAGACTATGTATTAGATTGGAGAACATTTTTTTTTAATATTGGTATATTACAAAATATATACAAAATAAACTGTCACTATACAAAAATTATATAAAATAGACTGTCATTATACAATTTATATGCAATAGACTGTCACTATACAAATATATACAAAAATAGACTGTCATGATACAAAAAATATACTAAATAGACCGTAACTATACAAAATAGACTGTCACTATATAAAAATATACTAAATAGATTGTCACTATACAATTTATATACAATAGACTGTCGCTATACAAAATATATACAAAATAGACTGTCACTATACAAAATAGACTGTCATTATACAAAAAATAAATAAAATAGATATTTCGGGCTATTAGATGTAATATGTTTGGGCCGGAGGGCCATTTCGTGTTAATGAAAAACAATATGGGTTATTAAATTTTGAGGGGCATTAGAGGGTCATTTTCTCTTAGGTTAATGGACGAATATATAGCCCAAAGAAAATGTGAAATAGAGTTAGGCTTCGTGAATAATGCATGGATGCGCATTTCTCCCCCCGTTTTAATTTAAATGAGCTAGTTTGACTCGACAAAGTATTTTAAAAAAAAAAAGAAGATTTTTGAAACTTGTAGTCTTAAAAGTTTAAGGGGTAAATGCTTTATGAGGCCATGACATTTGTGTGGTTTAAAAAGCTTCTCATTAAGAGTAAAACGGGTAAAATGAAGAGTTTAAAATTGAATTATTTTTAATTATAGAAATGTGTCATTCTTTTTGGAACGAACTAAAAAGGGAATTGTGTCAACTAAATTAAAACACAATGAGTATTATTTAATTGGAATTTTCTAAGTTTACATATGCTATAATGTTGATGATAATAATAATAATAATAATAATAATAACAATAATAATAATAATAATAATAATATCAAACCATCTAGTATTGATTATTACACTTTTTCTTTCTGAACTTTCCTGATTTACAACTATTTAATGTACTTTCTTGTTGTATGCATTATATAAAGAGGGCATCTGAGATTA